>JAQIVZ010000448.1:0-66860 GCA_034700945.1 Arrhopalites spinosus
AACGATAAAATGTCGTTGTACCAAATGTGCAATCAATTTTTGTGTTCTTTTTGTGTGTCAGTTAATAACATTTATTATGCAACTTTTCTCTCTGAAATATAGATTTATGATATATGTATAATAGTTTAATTAGTTAACAAATTATTTTAATTTCCATCGAATGTGTGAGAAGTAAAATGCAAAATGCTTCTTCTTGAATCTTCTTGTAATGTATCTTTCAAATAAAAATTTGTTTACTCAAAATAAATACTAATGTCATGTCATTCGATGAATATTTGGCATAAAATTTTTTAGAGTGAGATTTCATTGTTTCTCAACAGTTTTGAGACTAGAATATTTCCTCTCCGGCTCTTCTGTCTTGTGATAATGTCTTAGAAGTGAAATTATGAAATTGTGTGCATGAAATCTGTAATATGTATTATTTTATTAATTAGGATTGTTGATCTCAGTAAAGTTACGACCAGAAACGGTGAAATGATTAAGTCAAGTAATTCAAAATAGACAAAAAGTTTTTGAAGAATTTGTGTATACTTTATATCAAAATTTGAAAAACAAACGGATTTTGAGACTTGTTCTAAAATTCTTGTAGGTCATTCGACTCACTTCATCTTTGCCATTTACTTTGAGCTTTTTTGCTGGATAATTCGGCCACATAAATTTGTTGATAAATTCTTGATAAAGTAAATTTCCTTTCGTGATTATTCTCCATGACCTCCGCTCTTTTGATTCGGGACATGAGTTTGTCGTACGTGAGTTTCGTATTAGCTGGCCACTCTGGCCATCCATACCTTTAATTCTTTTGCTAGTCAACCCATTGTTGCCAGTCAGCATTTTATCATTAGTCATTTTTATCAGAGTCATTAGTTTTTTTTCTGACCTGACAAAATGCTCACTGGCAAAAATATATTTCAAAAAAGTAATTTAAATACAATTTTAAAATTGTTTCCTCTGTTGTCCCACTTTTTTACAAGCAAATCTTATCCTCAAAATTCAGAAATATGCGTCAACAATATATTTAAATCCCCTTTAAGAAAAGGTTTTCAAATTGGACTGAATTTTGTTAGATATAATTATACGACAACAATAATTAATCAACTAATCAGAGGATGGCAATTTTATGATTGTTTTTTTTACTTGGTGAGACTGTACCTTTTGTGAATTAGAGGCAATTCCTGTATGAAATATGATAAATTATTTAAAATCTCCTCATGAAAATAAAAAAGTAAATTCCAGAAGCATTAAAAAGCTTACATTAAAAGTACAAGATTTTTCATGACACTTGTAAGCCTTGATAAATTCATCGACAACCATTTTAGACTTAGAAACTGAACCAGAAGAGAGGAGTAGGGCCTTCAAGTAGTGAAAACCTCCCAATTCTTTTTTAATCCAATGACTCTTTCCCAATTCCTCATCAATCTTCTCCTCAATGTTCTCTGAACGAGTTGTCATTTTTCTCATCATTAAACAAATTAAATTTGATGTAGCGGGATAGTATCTTTCGTCTAAATTATGGGCTTTCTCAAATAATTCTTCTGCTTGATTGTAACTCAATTCCTGTACACATGTCACAGAGATGTCAAATGAGTGACCTTGAATTTTTTTTCTCATTTTTATGGTCTTACTACAATGAGAAAAAATAAAGCAAGTCGGAAGTTTGCTTTCACTGATTTTGGATGAACTTCGACAAGTCGTTCTAAAATTTCCTTGGCCAGAATATAATTTCTATGAGGAGGAGCAAGTAAAGTGGAAAAGATGTCGGCCAACTCTGTACTGATACGAATTGATTGTGGACACAGTGCCAAAATTTGTCTGCAATTAAAATTAACTTGCGTCAATAGTATTCTTTAATTAATTAGGCTTTATTTATTTGTCAACTTCTTACGAGGTTTGTTCTTGTAAGTAACTCTTAACAGTGACCATGGATTGAAATTTAATATCTCCAAACTTTAAAAATTTCCATTTGGGCTCTTTGGAAATGGATTTTGTGATTTCAGCTAAAATTTGAATATTTGCAATCATACAGAATGGATTTTTATTGGTCAATTTGTTGGCCAAAACAACTTCCTTTATCTCATCCTCCCATGGATAATTTCTTAATTGACTAATTGATAGATTTAAATCCCGTCTTTTCTGCCTTAGGGCAATGTAATAATTTAAATGCCAAAGGTAGTAACTACGGTCCCAATTAATTCCCTGTCATTTTCAATAAAAAATTAAACAGAAATAAATAATATTTATAAAACAACGGGCTAATAGTAATTAAGTACCTCCTTGATAAGTTCAATCTATTGGTCGATGGAGACTTTTTGAAGTTTGTAAAAATATTGTTTGAGTCCATAAACTCCTGCCTTGACCTTTGGACTGAGTGACTCGAAAATTGTTGGAATATTGGTCAATTCAATTTCAGGGAATAATTTCATTTGTAATGTACTCTCCCACTCCTTGATGGGCGCATGGAGTCTCAAAAATACTCAAACGTAGTCAAAACTGTCAACATATTCTGGGGGTAAATGACCCTCTTTGACACACGGAAGCACAAACTCACGTGTCTTGTCAATTGTTAACAAAGCGTCAGAAAATTGAGCCAATTCAATTTGGTAAAAACTTAGAGCCCCCAAGTTTGCAATATGTTCGATGGGATTTGACATTACTAAAAAAATACAAAGTGTTGATTGTATTAGTGCATATAATTTAATTAATTATTATGAATTCACAAGGGAAAGTTTTTTAGTGTACATGTATCGGCATCAAACTTTTCACTAGGAAGAATGTACTTTCTCTGAAGGAGATCAATTTGTCTCTTAATATTCTCTTCTGTCATTGTCACATGATTACAAACCCACGTCATGTAGCTTTGACATTCCAAAAGAAGAAGGTCAATGTCCTGAGATGGTCTTGAATTTTTATTCACATCATTATCTAATGAACACACATTTGACTGTGGTCCATCTGAAATTTGCACATTTGTCCTCGTTTCAGCTAAATTATCAGCCATTGTAATATTTAATTATTAATTTTAATTTGACTTTATATTTTAAATTCGAATAATTGCGTTTCTCTTCAAATTTGGCAGTGGACTCGTATGCTTTGGCATGCTACAGGGTCTTGAGAATGTGGATAATTTTTTGAATGTAATTAATTCAACAAATAAATCCAAAGCAACGATAGGCAGTTCAAGGACCACGTTTCAATGTGAAAGTGCATGTAATTTTATGCCAGGCCATCCTCTTAAAGTCTCCTGGCTAAAACTAATTAGTGACTAATAACTTTAATAAATAATATTGATTCGACATGAGAAAATGATCCAATAATTAAACTTTCCCTCAGAACAAGCAATTTCATGTCACACACAATGAATTTATTTTTGAAAATAAATGATGCACAGAATTATGATCAAAATAATTTTGAATATATCTTGTCACGCTGACACTGAAAAGATTACTGCAAAAAAAATTCGGCTCAAAGTTTGTTATCAGGATGACCCAGTTTAACTTCTTCCAGTTGCATAAGGGTTTCGTAGATACTCAAAATCTTGGGATAGGGTTTCATGTCTATTTTGAATCTGTACAATTAAAATAATAATTAATTGACATTGTTACAACTAATTCAATTAAAGTTGTGAACAGTTTGTTAAAAAATTAATTTCAAACATTTCAATGGCATTGTAAGCTTGAGGGACTAAACAGCAGTCAGCAGTAGACAAATTATTCTCAAAGCAAAATTTTCCACTTGTACTTGTTGTGCTGAGAATCTTTTCTAGTGCTACAAAAAATGAGAAAAATCGTAAAAATTAATTCACTCATTATAAACCGTACATAACAAAGCTTGTTTGTTAATTTTGTCAATGTTATTTAATTATACCCAGGAATCCATTCTTGACATAGAAGTTGATCCAAGCTGCTTTTTTTTCAGGTACGTCGCTGTGATTGATTGCCACTTTGCCATTTTGTAAGGGCTAATTTTATAAAAAAAAATTATTGTGTAACTAATATAAATATCTACGAGCAGCACAAATTGTGTTTAAAATATGAACACTGAAAAATTTACCTGAATTCCGCTTGAAATTAGCTCGCAAATTTCCCTAACCTAATCACAAATTCAGTAACATATAAAATTTATACTATTTATTATTAATTAATACAATAATTTAATTATTGAATAAAATGGTGTATCTAGTAATATTTTACTTTTGCTCTCTTGAAGGGTTCTTTCGGAAGGAGGGACTTTGTGTTTGGATATGCTTCCTCTAAATATTCTAATATAGCCAACTACTCGAAATGAATAAAATAAGCATTATTTCATTTGTGATAATCATACATGTGCCACTAAAAATCATATTTGAAAATTACAGATTCTGCTATTCTGCCGTCTTTTGTCTCCAAAACTGGAATTTGACCAGCACTATTTATTTTCATATACTCCTCAGTCCTCTAAAATAAAAATACATTAATCACTGAAAAATATCGTCAAATATTGAAATTAAAAACTGTCAATTTTTCATACCGATTCATTCTTTCCAATATTGATGGATTTAATATCATGCTCGATTCCTTTATGAGCCAATGCTACAAAAAAAGTACAAAAATTGACTAAACTTGATGCCCAAGGCTATGAAATCTTTAACGATAATTTATTTAAAGTTTACTCACCGATCCGAACCCTCCAACTACACGAGCTCCGCGAATAAGCGTAGAGAAGTGGTCTACTCATTGTTTGTAAAAATATAAATACAATAATTATATCTTTAATGATAAAGTTCAAATAAAATTGAGCAGAGTTTTACAATCTCTGGATTTCGAACACATGTAGAAATTTAGGGGGGTGGAGGCAAACAAGTTTAGGGGATTTCAAGGTTGGACAAGATGAGACAAGATCGCCAAAGAAATCTTTTATATGAGATGTAGCTCATGTATTTATATGGCATCATGCGACCTTCATATACTGGAACTGTAAGCATGGTCCAAGATATGCTATAATAATTTTATATGCAAAGCCTCATCTTACTTAGTTTTGATTACAAAGGTGTTGATTCTGTGCTGAAGCCTTGTCAGTGACAAGTTGTCACACATGTACTAGGTGACTAAAAATATGCTAAAGAGATGAAAATGAAAAATAAATAGGTTGACAATGATTTTCTTTTTTATTGTAAGTTTTTATTATGATTATTGTTCACAATTACAATAATTGACGATCATGCATTTTTGAATGCAGGTTACAGAACGGTAATCTAAAAAGGTAGGATATACCTGTATTTATTCTGTATGACCATGATTTTCACGAAATACCTACGCGTAAAATCCATGAGACAATTGACTGCAACAGAATTCGCAGATCAATTTCAGTTCACATAATAAGTAGTACATAATATTATTAGAATAATTATTCTTAGTACTCTATTATTGTTAGTTCTATGTCCATAATATTTATACGGCGAATTGATTGTTTCACTGTATTGTATTTTTTCAAGTTTTAACTTTCTTTTACTTTCACATTAATAACCCAATACTAAATTTAAAAGTCTTACAATTTAAACATACAGCGCTTGTAGAGTACTCTCACTGTCAACTATCATTTTTAATTATGATCATTATTCTCATATAGGAAAATTCACACGGAATGATGAGCTACTACTTTTAATACATTTTGTGTGTGTGTGTGTGTATGTTAAACCAGTGACAATACATTTTTACTGTCTTATTATTAAAATTTTTAAAAAACTGTCATTCACAAAATTTCTGCCTATCTTATATAGAATTCAGCTGATCACCACTCTAAATATGTATTTAATTACTACCGTGTGTGTGTAAAGCTATTACATGAATAAATTATCTTTGTCTGAATATGCAGCAAAAACAATTCTTCAAAAAATCGTGAGAAATTTTAGCGACTCATATATCATAATTGACTTGTAAACAAGGTTACAAAATACAACACACGGCTATATTTTGACACTTACAAAATTCGAGTAAATACTTTTATTATGGACATGTATGAAATATTATAATAGCAGTACAAAAAAAACTGGGTGAGCAAAGCGTAATCCTTGTAACTTAAAAATTATTTTACCCTTCCATTAAATAACAAAAAAAACCCATTAAATTATTATTTTCATAATTTTGTAGTAGTGAAATAAAAAACCACAGACTTTGTAAATTAAATTATTAAACCTACCAGTTCCCCGTTCGTTACCTTAAAATTACAAATGACAACAATAAATAAATAAATAAATAATAATAAAAATACAACAAATAATACAAACATAAATAAAAAACTTGGATAAAGGAGATAAATTAAACCACTATTTAAACTACTGTACCTATATATTTTATTTTTAGTGGCATTTTTGCAAATTAAAAGTTCATTGAAAATTGCTCATCATCGTCTCTCTTCTTGTGTATTGTATATAGTTATTACATTTAATATGAATTTACTAGTTAAATAAAACTACTAACTGTAAATATTTAACTTTATATCATGTTTTTTTAAGTCGTATTCTTTTTTGGTAGTTTCTCAGTTCTCTTTTACTTTTTGTTCCGTTTAGTCTGATGCCTTTTTTAAAAAAGTTATGCTTCATAATATTAAGTGTATTTATGTAATGTGTGTACCTTTTCTCTCTCACTACAACGTTTTAAGTAAGTAGGTTATTAATTTATTTTTATGCTTATCCCCTTCTTCATTAAATAATTAAATTTACCAAAGTACTTGTTATTTTTTTTAAGGAGTAGAACGTACTCAATCAATCATGCGACACATTTAAAATTGTAATAATTATTTAAATGACATAACTAACAACCAAAAAAACGAAGGATTCAATATTACCCTTACAATTATTTTTTTTAGTCATAATTCATAATATAGCCGAGAGTAATATTTATATCCCATGTGAATTATTTAACAATTGACATCATTTTAATTCGTTTACTTAATTATATCATAGTTTAGATTAAATATATGCAAGTACAAGTATTACAGACATATTTAATTCATTTTTTTTAGGTAAAAACTATAAAGATCGCGGACACTATACAATATTGTACATAATATGGATTCAACATTTTGTTTTCTAAAAACGTCTTCCTTTTGTAAAGATTTTTTGTTGACATCAGCCTTGAAATTTAACTCTAATTAATAATTATTAATTATAATATTATACAAAAATGTGAGTGAAACGGTCAAGAATTATTACCATCATTTTTTTTACATCTTAATATTATTTAACTAGAGAGATCTTAAGTTTTCTTCTATCCATTACACAGATAGATAGAAGTTTTTCCCTTTTTTTGTAGCATTTCTACAATATACTCTCATATCCCCACAAATCCTCTAAAATGTGTTCTAGTACAGAACAATATAATTACTATTGTATTCACATCCCATATCATCAAAATGTACATCCACTCACCCTACAAATTACTAATTCATGTATTTTATTTTGCTATAATATATTTTTTGGTATTTCACAGTTTTATCAACCCTATACCTACAAAAAAATTCCCAAGCGCGTCTACTTAGACAATCTAAATTCTTTTACACTGTAACATATAATAATTACAAAATCATTCACAATTTGAGTTTGACTGAAACCTTTTTCCTTCCTTTTCTTTTGAAAATTTCAGACGCACCCTGTTCTTTGTATAATGAAAGTGTAATCATAATTATATGCTACTAAATTTATTTTCCATGTAATGCTGTCGGGCTGGTGGACTAAATATGTAAATATATTTTTAATTAAACCCTATTAAGAACAAATCTTATATCTTAGACTCAATTAATTAATCTACAATATATATATATATATTGTACAAGATCGAAATAGTTAAGTATTGAACTCGAACAATGGAAATCACCAGGGGTATAAATAGAACTATAGGTATAATGTATCGTAAACCGTTACAAGAACTACAAATCTAATTAAAAAAATTCTAAAATTATTCTTACATATCTAAATGTACTTATATTTATATTATAGTCTTACCATTTTAGACTTTTTTGTTGAATGCATCGTAATAAGATTATTCTTATATTTTCCATATAACTGTGTACACATGTACACAGAATATATATTTAGAGATAGAGATATTCTCCTCAATCTAGCATCACGAAAAATATTAATTATAATTAATTGTAAATTAATTATTGTTGAATTGATTTTGGTTTCTTTTTTTCTTTATACTCTAATAATACTCATGGTAGTCGATGATGAAACGATCATTGTGAAAATGTCTACTAACAAATATGTACAATATTGATGTACTAAACTTAATACAATCATTTGAATACACCATAATAACTAAATATTAAATAAATAGTAAATAGCTGCTAAAATAATCATAATGCCTAAATAAATATTTAAAAAAAAGATTGGGATATTTTTTTAAGTTACATACACAATGAAATGTTTATAAATAGTAAATAGTTTAGAGTTTTTTGTCCTAAGAGTAGTTTTTAGTATTTTTGTAGTCTTCTATTAATTACTGTTATTTTTTCTACAAGCTAGTCTACTTGAATCGCAATCAATACAATGATTATTTATCAAAAAAGATTCTTTTGTCATATTAATAAGAATAATAAATTAATAAGAATATTAAAAAGGGAGCTTGGCAGTACTGTAACAACGTTTATATTACGGAAACTATTGTAAAAAAATCATCATTACATCACCTTCACATTTATAAGTAGTTTTACAGAGAAACATTCTATCTTAATACTTAATCGTACAAGTCAACAGTATTGATTAAATAAAATAACATGTGCAAAAAAAGTAAAACCTATGACATGATATTCACTATATCTAAAGTATGTAGAGAATACAGTAATATACTGTAATAGATATTAAACTAAATTATTGACATTATAACAAAAAAAATTATAATAATAGTCCTTTAGAACATGAATACGTAATTATACATGTCCTATAGTTATTTTAATAGTAAATTAGGGCAGGTAAAGTTAATAAACTTATATCACAGTAAGAAAAATCCTTTGATTTCAACAACTTCATCAAATCCAATCTTATATCCCATAATCTAGTCATGTCATATATTTGTAATTATCGAATACCATAGTCTGTTTTACATACTGTTTGCAAAAAACTTTAGACTCACAACCCCACTCTCACTCCTCATTTCTAGCCTCTAGACCTTGCCTGCCAAAAAATGTCAATACATTCCAACAATGACATTACTACGAATGTTTTTCATTTTAACACAATAACTAAAGAAAATTCCTAAAGAAATTCTGAGCTATGACTTTCTCTAATACTTTCGCCCAAGAATAATTCTTTAGTGATAGAAATGATTTCTATTAGTGAAAGTTAGATTTCGTCTTAAACTTGCTCATGCTAGTAAAAGTACGTCGTTGAAGTAGAAAAGTCAAGGCTTTTCATTTTACCATAAAGGTAATGGGTAAAATATAGAGAGGCCTTGAGCAAATTGACTACAAAATATTCAACACAAAATTGCAAATTACATGCGATTGTCATAGTGTAAAATGACAAGAAAAAATACTAATATATCTTTTAGCCAGATAATTTCTCTCAATTCAAATATAATCATACGTATGTGTACTTCCACGTTAGCTTCAAAACCAAATAATTGTAACTACCTAACTTCTATAACTATATATCCTTCATCCTTTCCTAACTAACAAAATAATTTTTTTTTGCATAAACATAAAAGCTAATAATTACTATCTAATTTTAAATACTTTAGTCATGTACAGGTACACTTTTTTCTCCTTCTATAAAATAGTACTAGATAAAATCTAGTAGATATCATTACGTTAAGTATCGCTTTTCCAAAAAAAAAAAAAAAAAAAACAACTGACAATAAAATCATGAGCAGTTCTCATTGACCCCCACATTTCCTATATCCAATTGACCCCCATTAGAATGGATTTTAATACGCCTCAAAGTTTAATTTTTCAATCTGTTGTAAAATATAATCACTAACTTAATAATTTACAAAAAAAATTATCTTTTTTTGATAGTCTTTTATAGATCATTGTATATGTTTATACTAGGAAAATTGACCGACCTGGAACTCATCACCGATAGATTTGTCCTTCATACGTACACTCAAATTCATAAATTTATATACGTCATCCTGTTATCAATCAAAGACTTTATTCATGCTCATCTTTTATGTCATCTCTGTGAAATTAAATCGTTCAGAGTCTGAACTTTAAAGTTCTTTTTGAAACAGAGAGCGAGAGGAGAGATTAGATGGTAAGGTTGAGTCACCATTAAAAACAAACAAGTATATCAACAGTACTGAGGACATGAATTTCTTTGTTCATGGTAGGTATTCGACCCTCAAAAATTTACAACATGATTCTATTATGAATTTGTGATGTGGAGAAAATAAACAGACCATATAATATATAACGTTACTGGAAAGTTACAAATAGTCCCTAATACCTTGAGAATAAAAGAACTAAAACAGTGATAAATTGAAAATACATAGAATAGATAAACTGACCACTTGTACAAATACTTAGCTCATATGCAGTTTATTCTGGACTGTATGACCTGAGTTGAGTCAAAAAAATAACAAAAACTCATCGCTAATGTAAAACAAAGTAATCTGAGAGTAGAACTATTTAAAGATTTACAGATAACCACAACCGCTACGGAACTATCATGAAATTGACGACGTATACTGATCATTAAAATAAATTATTAAATATATATAAAATAATGTATATATACAAAAAAATTCCTTCCTAGCCCAACTACGTCAATGATATCTTTGGGTTACAAAATCGAACTTGACAATATACAATTATTTGGTGGACCAACAATAATTAATAATGATACTGAATGAGTATGTGTCCCACAGTTTCCTTGTCTTGAATGTGGAGAAAAAAAGTATATTAGTAAAATATAGTAGGTATGTACCAAATGACTAACACTAGTATCTTATAGAGGGAGAATTTTTCTTTGTTGTTTTTGCTTGAAAATAAAACGAATCAGAAATAGCCAAAGTTTTATAGTCATTATGATACCTTTTCTTTAGAATTGATGATTCACGGATATGGACTCAGCTTGATTGGATCGGAAATTAGGGAAGATATTCGCAAATAGTGAGTAGTCAATATCATTAGCATCGAATGAGTTTGAGGTGAAGCCCAGAGAGTCAATGCCTAAATCATTAAGATCAGCTCTTCCATTCAATTTATGATCACCCATTCGAGTTTCAGGGAACAATTCATTGAAGTCATCCTCTGTCAATCCATTATCTTCTAAGAGACGACTGGCTTGATGAGCGATTTCAGGATCTATTAAACAGTCTGTTGGAAAAAGAAAGAATTATTAATTAATTCATAAATATTATCAAACATTCAAACAATTATTGTATATAAAAGATATGGTACGAGTCAACAGTCAACAGCACAACTTAATAACTAACACCGAATCATCAAAAAAAACTTACAACCACTGTCTCCTAGAAGGTTGGGTTCGAAACTATTTTCAAGATCATCATCCGAAAATTCACAATCTATAAAGAAGGAGAGCAAATTAATAAGTGAACAAATGTGTTTTTATCAAACAATTTGGGGTAAGACAGGAAGAATAATAATTTTAATATGAATTGTCAGATGTTTACCTGGTTGACTGGATGTAGAATGATCAAACGGTGAATCGAAAGAAGCATCAGTGATGACTTCTGGTGTGGTCGCAGTGTCAGAGGAGCTAACCGAATGTAGATTAGACACAGTGTGCAGATCCACAGATGAGGACACACCAAGTAGTTGCTCAGAATTGAGTAGATCACTTGAATCTATAAGAACCATATCATTTGAGTCTAGTTGTCCATTAGATTGATGACTGAATCCTACGTCTGTCTCAGCTTGATTCCTCAAATTATCAACTTTTCTCTTCTTAAAGCTTGTTTTTGTTGGAACAGGAGATGATGAAGGTTTTTTCACTTTTTTCTTTGAATTTAAATTTGAACCATTTCCGTTTCCATTATTCAAATTATTCTTGTTATTATTATGCACGATACCATTTGGATTGGCATATGATTTTATATTGGATTGATTTCCATTTACATCCCTGTCCTTCTTTGCTGTTTTTGATGACTTATTGCTTCCCTGTAAATTTCAAATTAAAAAAAATGTTTTGATCAGTACCTTTAATTTTTCTTTTTTTAAATAATGAAATAAAATTACAAAACTTTTAATCTGTACTGCGTTTTCATTACCTTGAATTTCTTGTTGTTGGAGTCCTGTCCACTGGAACCATTACTAGGCCACAGATAATTTCCATTTGAATTACTAATCTTAACACTATTACAATTGGCTGACTTAGCATTACTAATATCATTCTTTTCATTCATATCATTAGCCAAATTTGGGTCGCATATACTATTATTATTTCCCTTCCAAGGAGTTGAAAGTTTTCCTTTCAATTTTTTGGACATTTTCTCATTCTTGATTATTGGGGAGGAGGAGAAACCATAACTGTTGTTGTCAGAACTCTCAATTTTAACTTGACGATTATTTGTCGTCTCTCCGAATTTTGGATCACCCGAGGAGACCAAAATTTGAGCACATTTACTCGAGTCATTCAGTGCACAGGTGAGGAGGGCTTGACCTATATCGGTGAATCCGCACAAGACGTGGAAGAAAACATGGAAACAAAAAAAAACCATTTATAATTTGTTTAAATAACAGCGTCATTGTTAATTAAAAAAATAACTAAAATTCAAATGACTGATTGTTTTTAATAAATAATTTTATACTTACGAAAAGCTCTATCACTTTTATCCTGCCTTTCACTGAGTTTAGAAGCCTTCCTAATAATTTTGTACTGACGCTTGAAAGCTACACGAACTCGACCTAGGAATTCTTTTCTTGTTTCCAATTCCCATGGTTGAAGTAACATTTCTTCATTTGACAAAATCTTTTTGTTGTTCTTCTTATTATTCTCTCGACCATCTTTGCCAACTCCTTCGGGTGTACTCCCAACACCACAGTTCTTCATGACTTGAGTTTCACTCTGATTACTCTCTTCATTCTCATGATTTGTTTCAGTTTCAATTGTTGTGGTTGAGTGTTCTACTTTATTCCGTCTACCATTGTTGTATAACTTAGTTGTACTCAAAAATGGAGGAACTAGGAGAGAGTAAACAGAAAAAATGATTTTGAATATTTGTTTCATAGAAAATTATACAGACATGATTATAACAAGAAAAATTAATTGAGATATCAATCGTATTTAATTACACAAAATATACTGAAATTTTTGTATCGAAAACTACCATAGCTTGTATATCAATTTAATGTCATCGCACTTACCTAGGAGAATCTCAATTCCGGAACTAATCGGCAAAATTGGAGACGAATTACTATGATGATAATTATTTATGCTATTATTGTTCTTGTTGTTCATTCTATTTCCAACCCCTTCTAGCTTGACACAATTTTTATCATCAATTTTGTTAGCTACTTCTGCATCTGTACAATCAAAAAAAAAGGAGACAAATTGTTATTTTTTTTAAATCACATTGGTTTTCATAATGTACTTGTCAATTATTTTTAAAACTTTGTAAGTTACATACAATTAACTAAATAGAATTTTAAAATTACAACAAAAAAACATACCGAAAAGGGGCAACTTTTCAAGAATCTTGATAGAAGTCATGTGCTCCAACTGTAATTGTACTGCAGGTTTAATGTCTTGATCTGAATTTTTAGGAGTGAATTTAAAACTTTTCCAGCGGTCACGAACACATAAGGTGGTCACAGGAGGAGGATGAGGAGATGAAGAGACAATGCTTATGTTTTGAGAATTATTTTTAGAAACTCCACTGTTAGTTGATTTACTGTAGGATAGTAGAGGCTTTTTCTTTGGGTTCGTTTGAATATTACCATTATTCGTGGTAGTCTTATTATTATTAGCTTTTTTCGAACAATCACGAATTTCTTTTTTATTATTACCAAAGAAAGTTGTTTGCGACTCTACAGTTGTGTGATGTTTAGTTGTGGAATTTTGAAGACTTGTAACAACACTGACGTTCTGAACTTTACTACCATTTTGATTATTACGTTTCCCACTTATAACAACATTATTTACTAGAGGTTGTTTTGATCCAGTGATGGAGGAAGTTGTAGTAGTTACACTCGAAGAATTGTGAAAAGGTTTCCCTTTGTTTGTTTGAAATGTTGCATTCTTACATGTTGTATTATTATTGCTTGCTATTGATGATGAACAATGAGATGGGGATGGAGAAGAAGATGGAATTTCCTGTACTTTTTGGCAATTCTCCTCCTTTATCAAAATGTCTCTTGGGACACTCTTTTGATCATCCCTTTTTCCTCGAGCTGATAAGAGACCACCATTCAGAGTTGAAAAACTATGAACATTTTTAATTCCTCCTGGTGATGATGACAGAGATGATGATGATGCGGAAGATACATTTTTATTGTTCGAGTAAGTTGTCCCATTTCCTCCTCCAGAGAAAATCACTTTTGCCTTTCTTTCAGTTTTTGGAATTATACCTAAAGTAAAAAAAAATGTATTTTATTCTTCAAAAAGTTGACATAATCACAGTAAATATATATTTACAACTATCAATTTGAAATATAATGACAATGACCAATTTTTTTCTTACCTACTACTTGTAGGTGACTATGACAGTAGCCTCGTTCTTGATTTGACGGAATTGCATTTAAACACTTTTTTGAAGTATTTCTTGTGACAAAACCACATTGCTGAAAAACAAAAAAATACTTCAAATTAAAACCGTGTACTATTGAACGTTAACAATTTGATTACTTTTAATTTAAAAGTTTTAAATAATAAAGACTCTTCGTTGAAGAACAATGAAGAGTATCTTTGAAATGTTATAGGTACAAAAATTGTCATAGTTGGCTAGAATAAATTAACTTGAATACCTTGAAGGGTGTTGATTTGTCGTCAGAGATGTGTCTGTGGAATTGAATGAAACGAAATAAATATAAAAAATCATTAACGGTTAGAAATTTTGTAAAATATAATTTTGTCAAACAATAACAACAAGAATAAGTAAATTATACTCCTTTTTTCACTACTTTTAACAATTTATGGTTTTACCTAATGCAAAATGACGTATCCATAATGTTGACAGTTGACAGAAGAATCTTTTGGGGCGAGGATCTCAAAAAAATCGGTTGGAAATCATCTCATTTATTAAAATGAGTTTATTTAAGGAGTGGGGAGTGGGGGGGGGCCTGTACAGTTGGTAATTTAATGGCTCCAAATGGATAGAATACCAAGTCACAAATTCACTAGGAACAGAGCGATTTATTGTCCAAAGGACTGTAATGTAAATTTGTGCCAGTGAACATCGCAATTAACTTAATTATCAATAATAACCAAGTTTTATTTCGAATTTAAAGTATGTATGTATATATGATTATATCCTGCTAACTTGGTGGAGATTTTGAATTTTTCTCCTATTTTTTTTCCTTTGTCCTGTCTATGCCTTTGGAGTATAACCTTTGTGAATGAAATCCCAATTATGTCTGAATGTTACAACAATTTACTCTTTTATAAATGTACTTCCTCATTTAAAATCATTCAAAGCCTTTAATGAAGGGGTCTTACACTGTTTTGAGGCCAATAAATGTCAACATTACATGAAACTTTGTTGTTTTTATTGACATGTCCCATGAACTAACAAGATTTATTCATCTTTGATCTTTTTGAAGTTAAAATACAATTAAAATGATGTTATTTAGTTAAATAAAAACATTTCGTAATTTTTCTTGACAGCTTTAGAGGGCACCTTTTTATTAATATTATTACATATTTTTGATTTTTGACTCCTAGAACAAACCAATATTTATTTTACGTGGCTCAAAATGTTTACTTAGAAATAACTTGGAAAGGCTAAATCTGCTAATTTTTGACCAGAGAAGCAAGTAAAGACAGAATTAAAAATAGCAAACTACTTGTCCCGAGTCTTTTCGAAATGTTTCAACTTTTAAATACATTTGTAACATATGAGTAGCCTATAAAATATGTGAATAAATATAAGTTTTAGGCAAAATACAGAAGTAACAACATAAAATGGACAAAGTCTTCATGATTACTAATAATTGATTAGTACACACATATTACAAAATATACTGTAGTCCTGACTTTGGATTAAATTTTGACTATTCACTAATTCGACAAAAGTACATAAATGACTTATCGTTCACTGAACAAACAATCAACTAATGTCTCAACACTGAAATTAAATATTTACAAAAGAAAAAAGATAAAATAATTATTTTGGTCGCACTGAAGAGCAGCCTTCTCATGAAAATAAGACTTATTTTCAACAGAAAAAAGATGTTTGAGTTTTAGCCTTTATATTATAAAGTTTATAAAGCTCAAATAAATAAAAAATGATCAGAGATAACTGAAAAAAAAAATTCAAGCCTCACGCCCATAATTTCGAAGGGCTTGCTAAGTCTCTGACTTTTTCTTAGCAGGAATCACTACTAATAGGAATTAAGCAACCATGTGTGTCTGGTCACCTGGACGAGCATCTTTCCACCATTTTCGGCTCAAAAAACCGAAAGGGTTTATAATCCCTCGGATTCAATCCGGCCATCTCCTTTGTTTCTTTGGTGATGAAATTATTTCATACTGTCAAATCTACAGTGTCAATGAAATATATCTTGGTGACCAAAATTTCAAAAGAGTTGCAACCTTTGAGTATTTTTTTGTTGGCTTCTACAATATTATTTCGGCAACATTAAAATAATCTACCTCCGTTTTAGCACATTGGACAGTAAACCCCACCTAAAAAATGTTTTCATTTAGCCCCCCAGTCAATTTAACGGGACTTTTGGGTCAACCATTCGGGTCACAGGTTCCATATCAAACAACTCTTGGAGCAGAAGAACAACAAAGATACAACGGAACAATGCGACGAGTAAAACTTAAATGTTTTCCAATTACATTTATGGATCAATATTCCAACAAATCCTTTGAACAACTTCGTTACGAAGATTACAGTATTGGACGAAAAAGTGGTGTACCAAAGCAGCAAGGTGACTCATCCTTGTCTTTAAATTCAATTAAATAAACTACATCTAAATTGATATTTTTAAAACAATCATTTTAATTTTATATAGACTTAGCAGTGGTCATGACTAGTTTCATACCACAAACATACACGACTGTGTGTGACGCTAAAATGACTGACACGAGGAAATTATCCTCTTCTCTCATTCCCTTTGGTAATTTGAATAATTGTTTTGGTAGTACTGGACCGTCTGGCCATCAAATTAACCATAATCATAATGCTTTTGCATCGTCAAGTAATCTCTTTGGTAGTTCATTCTCTCCAGGAACTGGAAATTTATTTGGCAGTACATCAAATATACCACCTACTTTTAATTTTCAAACTACTTTTGGAAATTCTCAATCAGTACAAAATTCAACTCAACCCATCTTTTCATTCAACAATTCTTCGACCCCACTCCCTAGCATTCTTCCTCCTCAGTCAACACCGTAAGTGACTCATACTCAAAATCTAAAATTCTATAAAGCCGTCAATTATTGATTCATTTATGTTCTTCTTGTAAAGATTTTCTTTTTCACAAAACCCAACTCAAAATGCTTCAAATACTTTCCCGACGACTCAATTAACTAAACCTGTTCCTCAGGGATGTACTCAAATTCATGTTCCAACATGTAATCCTTATTCCTTACATATCTCGCAAAATTTTGTAAGCAAAATATTAATGTTTATTTGATGTAGATTTTGGACAAAATATTTATCCAATTTTTAATGGACCCTCTTTAGTTGGTTATACAATGAACGACATAACTTTTAATCCATCCAAAAAGACTCAAAATGAGATTATTAAGTTACCATCAAATGAACATGTACATAAATTAAACTAAAAAAACTTAGCTATAAGTTCTATAAGATGAAGAATTCTAAAGTTTAGTAAAAATAATTTTTATTAAAGGTTGGAGTAGCATGGAAGGAGTTTTATGAATTTTGTCAAACTCATAAACTTAAACTACTTCCGACATCCAAGGCGGATGAATTTATATTGGACACCGATCCTAGTCGTAAAAGTCAGTGGACTTTTGAAGCATATGATAAGTTGGTGAGATTCAAAATATCACTACAGAAACGACAATAAAAATTGCCAGTTGAGATCAGCTAATAATAAAATAATTATTTTCAGTGGAATCATCCGCATCCATTGAAGCATTCAGGCAGTCATCAACATCACCAGTCAAAAAATTCAGAGGGCAAAATTCATAGTAATAAATATTGGGAGACACTAAATTTAAAACAATTGGCCACACCCTACACTGATGCATCATTAGCACAAAAATGTCGCCGTTCCTTACTTCATACTGACAAAATCTTCCCCTCACATGCACGTCAAAATGAGTTGACTTCAAATTCAAAAGTACAACAAACTACAAAATTTTCTTGTGAACCACAATTGACTCGCAAATCACCCAGAAAGGCTAATCGACTCGCTCAATTTCAATCAGAATTTAATTGCCTGGACAAAAAACTACAAGCTACCAGGAGACCATTTCCAACATCATTTAATTCATTTATTGTAGACAAGATGAGTGCGGGAGAAGCTCATGGACAATCTCCCAAAATTAAAGACAAAGACTCTGAGGATAATTTAACTAGCATGTTTACAGTCGTTGGCAGTGACACTGAAAATGTCAAGATTATTGACCGAAGTAGACGACCCCGATCAAAATCTTTATCAGTGAGACCCCGTGGAAAATCTTGTGGAGTTCATTTAACTAGAGATCGATATTATTGTATCCCATCTATTCAAGTTATGGATACTATGGTCGATGAATATGGACGATGTATTGTTGAGAATTTTGAAGGTAATAAAAAAACAGCATAAAAAATTCTAATGTTTTCTTAATTATAGTTTCGGCATTAAAATTGTCCTTTATTTCTTTCCCTTTAAGTTGGACATATGGATTATGGTCACATGGTAATTTTATTGAATTTTGAGTCACCGGTATGCGTTATGCCTGATCAACATTAATTACTTATATTTGCGTGTAATACAGGTTTTTGAAAACAGCATCGACGTAGCCGGTATAAACTTGGATGAGATTGGTAAAAATAATTTATGAGCTACCTATTTTTAAAATCCATATAATTGAATTGTAGGAACGAATTAATTTATGTTTAATTTGAATTTAGTTGTTTTCAATCTCAAAGAAATGTTTCTCTATCCGGCCACTGATCAAGACTGTGACTTGCCATTAAGTCTCCAGAAACTCAATCAACCAGCACTCGTCACTTTGGTTCAAGTTTGGCCTCAACGTCATGGTACATTTATTTGCTAAAATTCCTCTTATGACAATGTTAATTTTAATATTTCGTCTTCTTTTTATGACAGGAACCAACGAATTCATTCGTGACCTGGACATCATTAATAGTATCAATTATGAATTTTTACTTCAAAAAACTTGTGAGCGTATGGGAGTCCAATTTGTCAGCTATGACCCTGTTAAAGGACATTGGAAATTTCGAGTAAATTTAATTATTATTATCTCATTTAATGTCAAACATTCGCCATGATTGAATTTTCTCATTAATATTAATTTACAGATTCAAGATAATGTGGTTCATATAGAAGAGTGATTTAAATTCCCTTTACATTTCAACAAAATATTCTGTACTATTTACAAATGGATTCAGAAGCACTAATCACAGAATCTCATTTCTTATGACTTTTTACTCTAAATGCAATGATTACAAAACAAAAATAAATAATTGGACGATGCATTTGTCAAAAAAGTAACGAATTTGATGTAACATTTAATATCTTGAATTTATTTATAAAGAGAGCATTTCATAAAAGAGTATTTCAAAGTATACATTTATGTAACCTCCACCGATTACCTAAGTAGGATAACAATTAACAATATAATTATTTATACTGACCTAAAACTGGCAAACTATGTATACATAGTTAGATATATCTATCTAAATCACATTATTTTTAATTAATACTCGTATCATTTAGTAACTTATCACCAATTATATCAGTATTATTTGTATGGTAGATGAAAGCGACATTTGTTGGCGCGACTGAGAGAAAGTTTTTATTTAAATCACAAACTGTGCGTGAGGATTTGTCAAAGAAAGGCGGACAACATCCTCTGGTGTAACTGGTCCATCTAAAAAAATGTTGAATAATTAACCTTAGACTATTCCTTATATATGAGAGATTTAATCATGGAATACGTACCCAATTGGAACCAATCAGAATTTCCAGCATCTTTTCTGGCTGCCTTAATAGCATTCTTAATTGAAAACAAAACTGCCACAGCGAGACACAAAGGTGGCTCACCAGTTGCTATATTTTCATGGACAATTATTAATTTTCTCACAAAATATTTTGTGATGGATTTTATTTAATAATTTATTCCCATACCTTTCGATCTTAGCACACCAAATGGGTTTGGAGCATTTTTCATTATGGTAATTCGCATATCTTCTGGAATGCTCTTGGGAAATGGAACTTTGTACTCCTATAAAAAGCATTCACAATTTTACAAAATGACTTTACTGTTTTAGTGTAATGACAATTAAAAGAAAACACGAAGTAACACTGACCCATGTATTCCGAGTTAAAAGACGTCCAGTGTCTGGATCAAAATATAATTTCTCTTCTGTCCAGAGTCCTAAACCCATGACCATGGATCCTACATTCATTTTACAAAAATTAATTAAATTGGATCCTTCTCTCAAATATTGTATATTTACCTTCAATTTGTCCCATATCCACTTCCGGGCTCAAACTTTTCCCTGAAAATAATCAAAATGAATGTATACAATGGCTTCCAAATATTTTACAAATAAAATAAATTGAAGCTTACCTGCATCTTCAATAAGATCAAGACGAACAAGTTTGTATTCACCAGTCAAAACATCAATCTCAACTTCAACTAAATTGCACCCATAAATGTCATATGGTTTGACAGGATCATTTGGAGTGTAGCTACATATAATTTAATGGGAAATGGAATGAGTTGAACATTTTTCAACAAAATATATGCATCAACTTACAAATGAGTAGCTCTCATGTCAATTCCTCCAGCATTACACTTTTTAACTAAATCCTCCCATTTCATATCTGGATCACCCTTTTTGATGGGCTCCATCCGCTCTCGAATAGTGTCACAGGCTCTCATTGTAGCCTGTAAATTAATCAATTAATAATTATGAATTCTTATTGTGACCCTCTAATGTCATTTGTCAAGACACAAAATTGTAAACTTACATAACAAACCAACTCGGAAGTAATGGCGCCTCCAGTACAATCACTGAAAAATAAATGGTTAAAAGTTTCTTATAGACAAAGTATTAGAATTTGAGTATAAAAATTCATAAAACGTTTAATAAAGAATCTTACTTGTTGACCCCTATTAAATTATTACTGGGCTTGATGGCCACCATGGACAAAGGAATGCCAAATGCATGGGCCACAACTTGTGCTACCTACAGATAAAATTCATGAGTTGAGCTTGTTCTAAAGTTAGTTGTGTTACAATGACTTACCTTTGTATTAATTCCTTGCCCTGATTCAATACCACCGTGCGAAACCGAAACAGTTCCTATAAATTAAAAATAATTGTAATGTCAAATTATTTATTTATTTTAATTGTACTGAAAATTAAATTAAATTACTGACCATCTTGATTGTGAATAGCGACATATGAGGAATATTTCATGCCGTGATAGCCCTGAAGGTATCTGTTAATGAAAATTAAATTAAATTTTTTTTGCAGTTCCAGAGTAAGCCTCCATGGATTAACTAATTTAATTAGTCTAATTATGATCGTCACCTCATAGGAACCATAGCTAGACCCCGTTTTCTCCAGCGATTGTTCTGAAAAATATGAAAAATGGAAATTTATAATCTTGTAGGTGATTTTGTTATGAATAGAAGAATTTTAAATTAGTTCTTACTGCGTTAAATTCATCTGCAAACTTTTTTCGTTCATCATAATCTGAAATCTTTTTCATTTCTTCAATCAAAGATGGGACCAAATTTACGCCTTCAAACTTGGCACCGGGTGCCTATAAATAATTTCATGAGAATCATAAATGTTTATTTTGTTACTGGCCGAATGAAAAGTATACAGAATTTGTTCCCAAATATTTTACCGGAAGTAGGGCATCTCCAGGTTTTAAATAATTGGCAGCACGTACATCCAAGGAATCCTTTCCCAATGTGTCAGCAATATGCTCAATTATATTTTCAATTATGGCAATTCCTTGTGTTGTTCCTAAATTCCCAAAAATAATTTTTATTTTTTGATCTTACAACTAATTAGATAAATAATTAAGAAAAACTGAAAATTATTTTTACCAGGAGCGCGACAGAATGTGTTTGTGTGGGTATTTGACTGTTTCGGGGTGAAAAGAATAGATAATTTTGAGTATACCTACATTGTTTCAACTCATTTTTGAAAAAAATAGTGATTAAAGACTAGTTTACCAAAACTCTTCCTGGATGCACTAACCATCCATTGGATTCATAACAACTTTGCATAAACATGGCAGCAAAAACTGAAGTTCCATCTGCATCGATCATACCCGGGTCACAAATGACATTTGCTTCCAGTGCATCAATTTTTCCATTGTCATCAAAACCAACCTTTTAAAATTTATTTAATATAAACTTTCATTCAAATCTCCAGAAATGGACTGATTATTTTGTACACTTACATTGTATTCGGTATAATAAGGCAATCTGTTGTGATTGATAACAAAAAAATGAATATTATTTTGCCATCCATAAAATTAAAATGATTTTAAATATATAAATTCAAATTTTTTAATGAACCTTTTCCCCATCATTTCAAGATTGGCTTCCAAATCTATAACTATTCTGACCGGTTTTCTGGTCAAATGAGTAGCCAGTGCAGCCCCCAATGCAATTTGCATTGATCTTGAGATTTTTGATCCGTATGCACCTCCTAAACGTCTCACTTCGACATCAATTCTATGATACAATAATTACAATTAACTGAAAAGTTAGATCCAATTTTAATTGTTAACTTGTAAGTCACTCACGAATTGTTGGGAATGTTCAAAAGTTGGGCAATCATTCCCTGTGTAAGATCAGTCCATTGTGTAGCAGAATATATACGTAATCCATCCTCTTTAAAAACAAATTTAATAATTTTGAAACCAAATCGGCGAGTTTATAGTAATTTATTCACGAGTAATAGTCGTGATAAATACCTTTGGGGATGCAAAGTGTGACGTGGGTCTCCATTTGAAAATGAGCCTTTAAATTAATTTAATTAAATGTCAATTTACATGTCATTCATGTACAGAGTTATAATATTTTTTTGGAAGATATTCTTTAATTTACCTGGCCGCCAATCTGGAATTCTCCCTTGATTGTGTGCTTAGATGTTTTACTTGGCTCTGAAAAATAATAATTTTTTGATCATTGCAAAAACATTTAAATTATTTTACAACTGTTAATTATACTGAAAAAATTAATGAATACCATCAGCAGTTTTGATTGTCATTGGATAGAGAAGCTGGTCAAAATTTCCCTCCTTTCTGGCTTTTTCTACACCATCTTTAATTTTGAGTAAAGGTTTTTCAAAATCTTGATACTCAATTTTAACCAATTTGGCTGCCGCATTTGCAATGTCTTGTGTCTCTGCAATAATTAATCCAACGGATACTCCCGATGCTTTAATTTTACTCTCAACAAACAATTCTTCTGTGACAGGGAAGGCAAATCCATTGTAAAATGAATTTTTCCCAGGAATGTCTTTGACTGTCAAAAACCTGACGACTCCTTGAATTTTCTGAAAAGAAATTAAATGAAAAAACATGTCCAGTGAAAATATTAGGCAGAAACTTGATTAATATTTTAAAAAATTAATTTTACAAGTGCTTCTGTCGCATCCACACTTTTCAGTGTACAATTAGCAACCGTCACTCTCACAAAAGTTCCATAAAGTTCACCCAATTGTTTTGGAATATCATTGACGTATTCAGCTTCACCTAAATTAATTATTAATTAAAAATATTAATTAAAATAAAATTATGAAAATATTATTAAATTAAACAAACCAGAGCACTGAAAAGCTGCTTCTAATTTTGGTACTGGTTTGTACAAAGGTGATTCGTTGAATTCTTGATCCGTATCATAAAATTGTTTTCCTGATTGTTGTTTTCGAGGTAAATCTTCTCCACCACTTTGAAGTTTTGTGTGAACATTTTTGTTCACAATTCCTAATATTGTCTATTCAAAATTTTTTAATAATTTCAGTTAATTATTCAAAATAATTAATTTTGTGATAAATTAATAGCTGTACCTTGTACAATAAATTTAGGGCTAAATTCTTTCGGTACTGTGGAGTTGCATCAGGTAAATGATGATCGGGTTGAATTTCTTGTTCCAAAACTTTTAAAGCTTTTTGTAAAGTGGTCACATCTCCAAGTTCAGCTCCAGTCAAGACTGTCTCTGTTTTCAGTGCTCTCAAAGAATTTTGATGAATTCCTCCAAAACAAATGGTTGGTTTTTCCACAACTCTAAAATTATTGGCTGCGTCAACTTTAAATAGGAATCCAGCGTTGACGTAGGCATGAGCATTTTGAAATCTTTTGGTAATTTTAAAACTACGGAAAACATGATTTGGCTCTCGGATTGGGAGTGTAATGTAAATAATAACTTTTCCAGTCATGTCCACCTTGAGAAAGTCCACTGGAGTATAAGCATAAATATCAGTTGGTGATGAGGCAATGTGTAATTTGGCTCCAGCAGTCTCCAGGAGAAGAAAAATATCAGAAGGAAATTCATTATGAGCATGTTTGAGCATTAAATTTCCAGCAATAGTTCCAAAATTTCGGACTGGAGTGTTGGCAACTCTCTTGATATGTTTACTCATTTGTCCAGCATAATTGAAGCCGTCTTTGGTAGACAAATTTTGAAAGAATTCAATGGTCCGAGTTAATGTACTAGCAGCTCCAATGACAGCTTCGACTTTGTTGACGGATTGAATTTGTAGTGGGCCCACATTATTCACTTCAATGTATGCATCGTAAGGACCATCGTTCTTGAAGACACCTTTCATTAAATAAAATAATTAATTAAATAAATGGTTTATTAGTAAATATTGAATAATTTTAAATTTACTGGTCACTCACCACTTCCCGTATTCCCAGCCACAATTCTGTACTTTAATTTATTCTTGGTAAAAGTCTTGACATGTTCAAAAACTGTTTTGAGGTCAACTGCCTTGACCCATTGCTCTCCAGTGGGTAAATAAATATCCAAATTTTTAGCTTGCACAGATAAATCAACTGATCGACCACCACAACCACCTTTACAGCATTTTCCATTTGAGACATTTCCGTTAGAGGCAGTTCCGTTTGAGGAAGTTCCATTTGAGGCTTTTCCATTGGCAATAGGACAACCATTGCAAACATCCTGGTTGTTTAAAAATTAAAAATAATTAAATTTTAAGTTGTATGAGTTGTTAAATAATTAATTAAGTTTAATTTTAAACCTCAATGTCCGCACAACGCTTCATCAATTCTGGATCTGCATCAATGGTGAAGGTTTTCTAGGAGAAATAATTTACAAATGAATTAAATTTTGTTGTTGCAAATATAAATTCAAAAATGAAATAATTATTCATACCATTGCATCTAAGATGGGTCTATAGCCAGTACATCGACAAATATTTCCATCAAAATTGTCTTCAATATCTTGTGATGTGAGTCCATCTTTTTTAGAGCTGGCCAGAGCATACATGTTCATCACCTAATTTATAATAAAATAGTTCATTTTTATCTCAATTCTCAAAACATTTAATTATGATTATTTTACAAACCATTCCCGCTGAGCAGAAACCACATTGAGTTCCTCCAAAATTTGCCAAACGTTTTTGAATGGGATGATAGCCATCTCTTTTATTCCCCAAATCTTCTACGGTTGAAATATCCCATCCATCACAAGAATAGACAGGGGCCAGACACTACAAAATAAATATTTGTCATTTATTTTCTACTTTAATTGTGGTTAATAGTAGAATCTTACAGCATTCACAGCCCTCACAACTTCTTCTCCATTTTGTGGATCCTTGGTTCGAACCGTTACCACACAAGCTCCGCAACCTGTACAAAAAGGTCATATGAGTCATTTCATTTTTGTCAAAAAGTGAAAATATTTTTTAAAAAATGTTGACCTCCTTCACGGCAGGTCCATTTGGTTCCTTTTAGCCCCGCATGATCTCGAATGTAGTCTACTAGTCTGGAGTGTGGTCCAATACTCTCGTCCTTTGGTGTAACTGAAAAATGTCAAAAATAATTTAATTTCTCATTAAATGAAAGTCACAATGCATTTTAATTAAAAGGGTTCCCATGTCATGCAAATTTTTAGGTAATTATAATGGATAAAATGTTATCCACCGTCTTCTTGTAAAGTCAGTCCAGTTTTCGTGACTCGAAGTAAAGAAAGAGCAAAAAAGGAAGAAAATAGCTAAAAACTTGTTTTTAATGCGTTTGTTGATTGGCTTACAAATAAAAATTGGTGTTTTGGTATCTGCCAATTTCTAACACCACTCATTACTAGTCATTACATTTTGCGTAGGAATTTTTGACTAAAGTTTCTACTTGTACAAAAATATGCACTACAGATTGAATGACAGTTAAATTTTTTTCTGTGACTTGAAGACGCTCATTTTTTCTTTGAAGTTTGAGCATCTTGTCTTTCTCATTTAAAAATATTATTTACAAATATTCATAGGCATACGAATGTTTTAGACCATGACAAGATGTCATTATGGGTTTCAAGAGGAATAAAGGATGAATTTGCAATTTAATTTTCAAGGTTCCTCTTTAACTTTTGATAACTCTGAAAGGATTTTTTTGCATTATTTGTATAAATAAACATCTAAAGAAAGATAAGATAAATTTCTTCTGTATTTGGTATTCTAATTAGGGATGAGAAGAGATGCATAGGCAAATGACGTAAAGTTTTTTGGTATGCACATTTAAATTCACGTGAGACACATTTAAACACTGAAAGTGTCCAATGTGCAATGATAAACAGCGGGAATAATCACGCCAATTGTACGTGATATATTTGTGCCGGTATTTTTGTCATGAGTATAAAAAATTCATTCCTTTTTACCTCAAAACTAGAGAACAAAAAAAGGTGATGATACGACGATGTGCACCTAATCAATTGTTATCATTTAACAAATAATGATAACTTGCAACTAAAAGAATGACTTAGTGGGCCTCATGTCACATGAAATATGTAGTACAAATGTACAAATATTTTTATTAAAACTCACCAGAGTATCGAGTTCCATTGATTAAAAAGGACACGGTGTCCAATTCATTTTCATTGGGTTTACTACTTGGCTTCAAAATACACTTCATCCTGTTTATTATATTACAGCAACAAAATTTAAATTGTCATTTTAATTTAACCATTAAAAATATGAGACCACAAATACAACAAAAAGAAAAGAAATTATTTTTGATTACTTTTGACAATTCACTCCAAATACTGATGAGATAGTTAAAGGTTAAAGTGGAGTTAATTGGAGGAGCACTGTTTTGGCTGACTGTCCTGAGTTGACTGGATTGTTGATAGATAAACAAGAGAGTATTTACTATATAATACTTGTATCAATGGGTTCAAAACATGGGGTGGAGTATCTGTATATGAGTTTGAGTTTATGAAGACTAACAATGTACAGATACTAAAAGTACATTTTTTCCATTTAACTAACATTCATGTGAGTATTCTTCATGGCCTTGAATGCAGTCTCGCTGGAGGCTCAACTTTTTTTATCTGGATATGCAGACCAACAATATATTATTCCACCCAAAAATGTTTATGCACGAAAGGTGTTCATTTGTATGTAAAACCAATGGGCAAAAAATGCCATACATTGGAATGCGTACATATTCATGTCTATTTAATTCAAGGCCTTTTCAAGGTCTATTTAAATCACATCATCATCGTTAAAATCTTCATTGACATAAAAAAAGGTACATGGAAGCTGACACATTAACACTCAATTTACAAAAGCTGTTTGGTTTTTTATTTATTAGGCAGTCTCACTATTCTTACCTGCATTTAACAAGTAGTCATAAAATGGTTATGTAAAATAATAATGGTTATTTAATTATCCTCATATAACTTAATAATAGTAGGCTGTGTACCATGCATTTTAATTTAATATTTAAATTAATCATGTGGTGAGCGTGCAGTTGTCAATAATAGCATAATTTATTTAAAATATATTATTTTTATAATAATCAGAGATTTTTGGTTGGGAAATGACAAAGATTATTTGATTTGGTAAAAGAGAGATTACAATTGATTCAGAGTTGGATAATTCAACACGCTCTCTCTCTCTCTCTCATGAGGGAATAAGATGTAAAAAGGAATGAAAGTTTGTTCATAAATTGTAAAAAGTTTTTAAATGTTGACTAGTGTAATTAATTGATTTTATATATCTAAAGATTTACAAGGAATGATTGTAAAACTTTTTCAAGTCAAGATTATACAAATGTACATAATGTGGTATTATGGGGGTTCCCCTAAATTTATGAGTGTTTTTACACAAAAAAACCGTCTACTTTTATGTGTACACTCTCTGTCCCAGTCATAAATCCAGCCCTCCCTTGTAACTATTTCCTATGAATATTATACCTCAGCACTATTTTAACTGTCGACAAGTTTTATATTCTAATTCAAGTCCCCCATTTTTGGAAAAAAAGTCTGGATTTGAGACACAAGCCAAAAATTTCTTTTGGGAAACTCAACCCACCTTTTTAATATCCTATGAAGGCATTTTAATACAAGAGAAAATTTTCTGGATAGAAAATTCATTAAAAATTGTCAATACTCTAAAGTTTTATAAATTAAAAACTGTATTTTGTAAAATTCTTTTACTTTATAAAGCTAAAGCTAAAGCTAGTTTTAGATGAAGGAATATTAGAAGAAGGAATATTATTATTCCAATTTACGACATTCAGACATAAAAAATATTTGCAAAAATTATGGACCAAAATTTTGGCAATATTTGTATTCATTTGAAAGAGAAAGTTCAGTGTGACGAGAGTCTTTAGAAAACAAACAAATTAGAAAATACAAAATATATACAATGTACAATGTATATATTATTCAAAGGAAAAACCATTTTCAACATGGAAATATTGAACAAGTCTTTATTGTCCTCACATGCCCATTTCCCTAATCTTCTGTCTTGTTTTTTTTACTCCTCAAGTTCATTATGGAAACGGAAATGAAAAATTGATCCAAGTCATTCTCAGATATCTGTCGTCTCTTTTCTTTTTAGAAATTCATGGGACCCACTAATATTTCCTATTTCAAAAAGAGACAGAAGCATGCTTAAAATTTTACTCAAGTCTTTCTCCTTCTTGTTCATATTAAAAACTTTTGTCTCTCTCATGTATTTTTTTGACTGACAGCAGAGACAATCCAAAATAAAATTCATGTGTCAAATTTTCTCTTTCTTGATAATTTCTTCATTTAAAATTCCTCCCTCAGTCCCACTGTCTATTCAAAATTAATGTCCATTTTTTCGACAATCTTTTTTTGAAAAAAACAATGTTTACACATAATACAATGTTAACAATTTTTGAATCAAATTTAAAAAAAATCAACTGAAAAATTCAAACATTTTTTTGTATTACATGTACGAGTACTTGTACACATCAAAAGAAAAATGAAGAGAAAGTTGAAAAGACAAAAAAGTTTCTTGTACAATAGAAAGAGAGAGAGAGAGGAGGGGGGTCCATTATGAAGGAAGAAATTGTCAAGAAAATCTTGTTGACTTTTTTTTGTGCTTTGGGTACAATGAGAAATGTTGAAGAGTTGGAAACATTGTAATCTTGTGTTTATACAGAAATTCGTTATTTCCCAGTAGAGAATGGGGGCAAAGTCACTCGTCTTTTTCATTAATTGATAGTAATCTTTCTTTATTCCCCAAACTCAGACTCAATTTATTTTTCACATGATGATAAATTGTGTGACCACCATCAACATGAACATTCCCCCAACCCCCAAGGAAAAAAAAATTTAACTAATTTCTCCTTGACTTTCTTTCCCAAATTCTGACTTTCTCCTTTCAACATGTCAACAAGGAAAAAGACAAATGTCATTTTAAGCATTAAATTTTATAAAAAAACCCACTGTCGACACTCTTCTGTTTAATTACATGAGACAATCTTTTTGATGTTTGGAGATTTACAGAGGCATGAGGACAGGAGAGGGACCCTTTTATTTTGACGGGATTTGAGACAAGTTTTGAAGCGCAACAAGAGAGAACAAGTTTTTTTGTGAGGTTGATACAAGAGAAAATAAACTGTGTATCTTTTTCATATAAAAAAAGTAAAGAGTTTCTATCTGTCGAGATGGATGGAAAGTAAACCAAGTTTTCCCCGATTTTTTTTCTTCTTCCGTCTCTATTTGTTTCACAAACCCAACAAAGTTTTTCCAGCTGCTTTTGTTGTGAGACCAAGAGGAAGAGGAAGAAAACTGTTTTTGACGCGAAATCTCTCCTGGTCTTGTGTGTTGAGTCTCAAACTCTTCTTCTTGTTGTTGGACTTTATTTACTTTCTGAAGTGGCTCGTAAATCCTTACAAGATTTACCACCAATTTACGCTCTTGTTATTTTTGGATTAGGATCTGATCATCTGATTTTGACTTGACTTGTTCCTTTTGTCATTAGATGACTTTACGGGCTCTTTTTTCTTTTCCGCATTCCAATTCCTTTTTTTTCTTGTTTTTTCTACCAAGGGAATCTTGTGTGATTTTGTCCCCTTCCCCCCATTTCGATTCTCAGCGTAATTAATTTTTTTTCTCTTTTTATCATCATTTTCTCTTATTCTTACATCTCTAGGGAATTTTTTTCTTAGTCAAGAGCTCAACTTGATCTCCTTCCTTTCATGCATTCTAGTCTCTTAGTTGGTTGTCGGTGGATTCTAATTAAAAAATAATTATTTTTATTTCATGTAATAATTCCATGAGACTTTGAAGTATTTTGGGAAAATTCTTTAAAAATTAATGTTATACTTAAAAATAAAATCAATTTATTGTGGGAGTTGATGACGTGGGATTTAATTTTTAAATTGTTGAGGACCACGTTGAATGTTTTCAGGTGACGCATAAATATTTTGCAAGGTAGTGTCTGTATTTTTGTTATCTATTATTCGATGACACTAAAAATGTAAACAAGTTTGTTGACACAATTTAAACTTTTAATCATGATTAATCTGGATGGGAGACTACCATTAAAATTAAAATTTACCTGCCTCAAGTCATGTATGTGGGTTTACTTCATAAATATGTTTAATTTTTAAGTTCTTTACTACTACGCAATTATTTAGCTTCAGGTTTTAAGTTTTCTGGGATTCAATAAATTAAAAAAAATTCATTTGTGCCGCATTAGCTAAAGGAAATGATTAACTAATTGATAAGATTGTTATTTCATGTTTAATGCAATCCTTGCACATTTTATAGACGGACAAATACAGCTGTTTTTCCATAAACACATTTTACGTCATCAATTCTGATTGAATTTCTCTAGGAAATTGTGTGCTGAAATATTTTTAATTTTGTTTAAACGAGTCTTAAATGGAATTATCATCAGACTCAAAATATGCTTATGCAACAACTATGGCCATATCTTTTTTTGTTGAATTAGAAAAAACTCATCACTAATTTAAATTTTGGTCTATATAAAGAGTACACTGTGGTTTGTACTTCATTCGAAATTTAGTGTCAACTGAAATTTTTAACTGTTGAAAATAATTAATATAATATTTTTTAGATAGCGATTAAAAATGTTGAAATTTATATTTATCTTCTGTACATTGGTTCTACTAACCAGGAGCTCGGTTCAAGGTTTGACCGCTGAAACAATTTTTATAAAATTTTAATTAATTAAAATTAATTGTAATTAAATGTCATTATAGCATTCCAGGCTCCTTGTACGAGTGACAATGACAGCGAAATGTATGCTGATTCATCTGATTGTACTCAATTCACTCAATGTAGTCATGGCGTACCAAATCTACAGGCTTGTCCTTCCGCTTTACATTACAATTCTAAAATGGGCTACTGTGATTGGCCACAAAGTGCCGGTTGTAAAGCGGAAGTTGGAGATGAAGAAATTACAACCGTCTCCTCCACCACAACAACTGTCACTCCTGCACCCGTGACAACACAGAGTCCTCAACAATGCCCAGGTAAGATTTAATTAAATTTGGTAGTGAATTTAATTATAATTTGTGCATTTTTATTCACAGTCAAGAGTTACAAGATAATTTGTTACTTCACCAATTGGGCCTGGTATCGTCTCCCACCAGGGAACTTCAAACCAGAAAATATTGACCCGTCTTTGTGTACTCATGTCGTCTACGCCTTTGCCATCCTGGACAACTCAACCTATGAAATAACTCCATATGATACGTGGGCTGACCTTGACAATGGATTTTACAAACAGATTACTGACCTCAAAAATAAATGTGTTACTCCTATCATTGGCATTGGAGGTTGGAATGACTCGGTGTTCCCAAAATATTCCATCATGTTGAATGACCCCAGTAAGAGAGCCTCATTTGTTCAGTCGGCAGTCACGTTTTGCCAAACCTATGGATTCCAGGGCATGGACTTGGACATTGAGTACCCCACTGCTCCACTAAATGAAATTGAGAATGGCAATATTCAAGACAAAGATGGATTTGCTAATCTTGTGCGTGAATTACGTCAAGCTTTTGCTCTTTATGGTTTCTTCCTTTCAGCAGCCGTCTCTGCCAATCCATTGATTAGTGAACGAGGTAAAAATAAAACTAAAATTTAAATAATTTAAATCAAAAAATTATTTTAAAATTAAAAATTAATTTTAATTGTAAATAGCTTATGACATTGCTGCTCTTACGGAAAATTTGGATTGGATTGGGGTAATGACGTACGATTATCATGGACATTGGGACAAAAAGACTGGACACATTGCTCCACTTTATGATGACAATGGGCTGAGTTGTAACAGTTCAATTCAATGGTGGATTAATAGCGGAGTACCCTCCTCAAAATTAATGTTAGGGGTGGCCACCTATGGCCAAACTTTTACCATGGACGATCCATCAAATTGTAGTATTGATGGAGTCCCTGCTGGTCCAGGATTAGCTGGAAATTATACACAGCAGAATGGAATTTTATCTAATTATGAAATTCTAGATTGTTTGAAAACAAATCCAACTTTCTATCCCTCCACTGACAAAGTTGGCCCTTATTTTTGTTCCGGTAACCAACTCGTCACATATGATGACTGTCCAATGATTAATAGAAAGGCCGCTTATGCTAAAGAAAATGAATTGGGAGGCTACATAGTTTGGAGTTTACCCATGGATAATTTTCAAAATGGCGATTATGACTCACTTCGATGTTTAAATGAATGTGCATACTCGTAGTCTTTTGCCTTATTTTTAATTGTATTTACCTAAATACTAAAAAAGTTTTTTTTATTTAATGCTTAAATGTAATTTATATAAATGAGGGGAGGAGTTGTCACTCAATAAAAAAATTTATACTGGCAATTTGCTCTACATTTCATTTAAAAATATTTCTTCATTTCAAGAACAAAAATGGAGCCATTACAATAATAATAAAAAGAAAAAAAAGGGTCGGGACTTGAGGGGATACAAGAAGAGAAAAGAGGATAAAAAAAATATTTTGGGAAAATTAAGTGTAAAATCCCCAGTAGAATTCTTTGGAGCTAAATCCAAGTTAGATTTGTGTAGATATATTTTAGTCTTCTTATTTGCTCAAAGGCTTTTTTTTCAACTCTTGTAAATTGTATTTCGCTCTATCTCCTCTCAAAGCTCTTAGAAGTCTGGATAGGTCACGGGTAAAAGTTTCCACGCTCTCAATCCCACTGAGAGGGATACATGGAGTTTGTATTATATTTTATGTTTTAACACACACAAAAAAAACTACACACGACTACTAATATGACTTGTGACTACAGATATGACCAAAGAGAGAGAGAGAGAGAGAAATGGAAGGACAACAGAGAGTAAGTTTATAGAGTCCGAAAAGCCGTCAAGTTGGTCAAGTCCACTTTCACTTTCACAGCTTCAAAAAAGTTGAAAGCAACACAAAGTAGATGGATAGAAAGAGAGAAAGACTTGAGTGCATCCTGTAATCCGCTTACGTGCTTGCAAATGCTATGACAGGATACAACAACACATAGAGAATATTATTTCTCTACAGATATTCTATTATTATACACAATATTCAATAGTCTCACAATGTACATCTCTCTCTCTCTCTTCTTCATAACTATTTTTATTTAACTTACTTTTATAAAATTTGTATTCCATCTTCTTCTTCTTAAAAACGTGTACAAAAAAACTTTTTTTTTCTTGTTTTTGACACGTATCAAGAATGTCCAATGAGAAACTTGGAACTTTTCAAGGCTTTTTTATTTTAAACTAATTAAATTTCTCTTGTCAACTTAATTTTTTTAAACAAGTTTGCAATTATTATGCACATGCAACTTTCTATTTAATTACAAACAAAGTGATTTTTTTATGAAGAAGACGTTAATTTGACGAAAATTAGTTTATACTGATTCTTATTTGAAAATTCTATTTATTTTATTATTTATTTTTCTACGACTATCCATGACTCTACATGGAAATATTGTAAATTAAATTGAAAAATAAAGAAATTGAGTCTCGTAGTAAAAAGAATGGAGATTGAAGAGAAATAGAAAGAGTAGAAAACATTACACAATAAACTGTCAACTTGTATCAAGAAAAAAAAACAAGGGAAATTTTCAATATTATAAAGAGATCAAGATAACATGATGAGACATGAAAAATCCTGTAGGACAAGAGACTTAAATGGCCTTAAAATGTCAAGAAATAGAGAAAAAAAATCAATCTCATTTTCAAGAAGAATGCAATAATGCGGAAAAAGCAGTAGAGATGGATAAAATAAGCATGTTGTCTGTTGTATGAGACAGTGGCTCATATCTTTGAGGTAAATACATTCTCCTTTCATGCATAATACACACAGTCCATCCCATTGTTCACCCAAAACCCTATTTATTTCAGTCTCCCATGTTGTCGAAGAATGTAAGGTGGGGGAAGGTGCAATATAAATTTATAGGGAAATTGATGAGGGGGGGGGGGATTGTTTAACTATTTTTCCAGGTGACTGACTCTCTTCCTCAATTTTCTTGTCTCTTCTCCTTTCAGTGTCTAAGAAGGAGGAGGGGGAGGAGACATAATCAATTTGAGGTCATCAATAGAAATTCTACATAAGAAATTTATTGACATTGTCTACTATTTGTGGACATGTCATGACAGAGAGGGAAGGGGGGGGGGATATTGAGCCCAAGTTTAGGGGAGCCTTATTTTATTGTGTGTACTGATACATTGTAGAGATAGTGAAAGTGGAAGGTGGATGAAACAAGAAAGGCAAGAAATATTTTCCCTTGTGATCTTTCTTGTAAAACAATCGATAAAGAATGTTACATGTGGTCGTTTGTCAGTATAAACTTGAACCAAATCACCATATCCCAAGGGGACGTCCTACACTAACCCAACCTCTCTCTGTACCTTTACACAGTAAAGTGATAGATGGATTGCTTTCCCTCTTTTTTATAGAGAGAGAAAGAGAGAGAGAGATGGTAGTTAAACCATGACATGGCATATGTAAAAATGCCAAAAAATGGCAACACAAACTTCCTTGTACCTTTTGGGCTCGTATACAGTGTCTTGCATGTGTCACTTGGACTATCTTCTTATTTTGAAAAAAGAGGAGGGGGGGGGGGGTATAGACAATTGGTGTATTCTTTTCTACCTTAGAATATCAAACTTGTTTGATATTACAAGAGCTTGGATGCTTGAGGGATTGCGATGAAGCCAGCTCTCCCTTGTTTTTCTTTCTTTTACAATACTGTAGAGTACTGATACAAAGTCACAGGATGAGGCATCAGGCATCACCCATTTTACCCACTTGTTATTTTTACACTCACTACACCCCCCCCCCCCCTCTCGCACATTTCTCTTTGCGAACGGACGTGGATGTTTGAAAGTGAGGATTCCAGACTTACCTATCATGTGTAACTTTTATTTACAGTATTGGAATTTCTGAAGGATTTTTTTTTCGGGAGTTATCAAAAATAACGGGAGGTTGGTAAAAAAAATTCCATTTATTTTTGAAATATTTTTCACTGAATTTATTCCTAAAGGCTTGTAGTTGTATTTATGATATGGAGTGAATTTTTTGTTGAATAAAAATTGTAGAGTTGGCTTTGGTGGATACTGGACGAGTCACCGTAGAAAATAAATGGTGAGGATAGCATAATGTGTAGACACACATGTTTTCTCCTTTGTTGAAATATTACAAAGTACAAATGACTCGGTAAAGTGTTTTTTCATAAACTTTCTCTCTTCAATTTGTCTACTGTCTCTCTCTCTTGTCTATTTTAGTCCTGCTTTCTCTACAAGTATCTCGGGAAGAGTCAAAATTTTCATCTCTTGAAAATGTTGAATGAGAGAGAGAGAGGGGACGTGAACAAAGTCATATTTTTTCAGTGGGAGATGTACAGGGGTCATGTTCATGCATAAACAAATTCACGTAGTCTCATGCATAAGGGAAGGATTCGTGCAATGTAAATGTGTGTAAGTTTCTCTAACTTTTCAAAGAATTCAAAATTTAATTAACTTTGTCCTCTCTCTATCTTGTACACTTTCACATGTACAATATATTCCTATCTTGTATATTTTTTTTAAAAAAATAAGGATAGTCATGTACAGAGCATCTCGTTAAAAGTTTTTTTTTTGAGAGAGAAAGAAACAACAACAAACTCATTCTTCTGCACGTAGAAACAATTTTCATTTTTTTAAACAAATAAATTTCTACATTACAACTACATAGAATGCTGAGTACTTGATTCAATAAATTTTCAACTGAATTTAAAGTTTGAAAATCATGTTCATCTTGAAATTTATATTTTGATAAAAAAATTTTATTTACTATTGAATTACATATAAAAAAGTGCCAAAAAAGGACTTCCTCTTTTTGTTGTCTGTGTCAAAGTATGTAAAATATAAGACATGACAAAGAAGCTCAATATAGATTACAAGTGACACATTAAATATGACGCAAAAATAAGGAGGACAGATGGAGGATTATCCGTTCTGGTGGAGGATGAAATTTTTATGGAAATTTGATACAGTCAAATTTCGGTCAATATTAACGACCCAGCCTTGTTTTTTGACAAAGACTTTCTCTTTTTTACAATCCCACCCAAAAGAGAGGAATATAGACTCAAGAAAATAAATAGGGAATGAAATAATCCATCAAAATTAAATTACGTTAAGCACACCATCCCAAAAACAAGTTTTGACAGGAAAATATCCTCCTTGTGGGGTACCTCTTGGTGATGCTACATCAACATCATATTTATTGCCAACATTCACCACCATCTCCCCTTCTCAACATTGTGACTCTTGCTTTCTCCCAAAAAAAAGAAATGGGGGAAAGTACTTTTCCATAGATGATTACCCTGGATACAATATTTTTTTAGAGATATTGTGAGGCCTACCTTGTCTTGTTTCTTTTTTAGCATCCTGATAGACTCATAGGGGAAGGAAACCTTTAATGTAAAAATCGATGGTGTGGCTTATGCAATTGGATTTTTCATGTGGGAAAAGGGAAAGGAGGGGAGAGAAAATGAAATAAAAAATGTTTTGTGACCACTATACACTGTAGTAAACAAGGAATGCGATGAATGGAAAATTACGTGTTACATTCTACAAAATTACTTTCAGGTATTTCCAACAATTTCACTTTTAGACACTTTATACATCTCTCCCTCACGTGGCTTGAAATTTGATGCTGGAGAAAAAAAGAACAAGAGGCAATGAAAATGGGAAAAAGTCTTTCTTTTTTTATTTTTTTGTTCAAAATTTTTATGCACAACTTTACGACTTGATGTCTCCCATTTCTGGTCATGTCAAATAAAAAACAAGCAAGTTTTTTTTTATTGTGATACTAATAGCCGGATTTAAAATAATTTAAGACCCTTAAAAAATTGAGAGAAAGTAGAAAATAGTCAAAGGAAAGAAAGGAATTTATGGGGGATGTTGTAAAGTAAAATGTGTGTAATTATTATTGAATTTTAAATTTAACTTTCTCTACACAATAACTTCCCATAGGTAGTCGTGTAGGTACCCGCATCAAATTTTGGGGGTAGGGGATGGGGATATTAAAATAATTACATGTTTTCTCTTTACTTGCTTTCTCTTCCTCCATTTCCATTGAATTTTCTATGTGTGGGGCAGACAAAACAAGAAAATGTAGCCAAAAATGAGAAGATAAAACTCAAGGAAATAAAATGTACGGGATTTTCTAACTCCTAATCGGATCGGATTGAGTACAAGTTGTTAGAGGGAGGGAGAAAAAGAGGGTAGTAAAATGGAGGGGTGCTACATGTATAATATGTAAATTCACTGATTGCTAACCATTACAACTAATTGCCTTTGCTTTTTTATGAACTCTATTTCCAACCCAAAATCTTATTACAAATCCCATTCCCATTCTCTATCGATATCCCATCTCACAAAATTGTTGAGACTAACGTAAGACTCCCACTTTTCTCTTTTTATTTTTGGAGAAAGTATCAGAATTCCAGATGTGAACTTACTACTTTCTCTCTCTCTTTTTGTAGTACAAATTCAATTTTGAAATTTGAGTCTCAATTTTATTAGAGAGAGAGAATTATGTTGTGTCATTACAACTCCCTTGTTTCTTCCAATTTTTTTTAATCTCAACTAAAATTCCATGATCACTCATTTCACATGAGGGTGAGATGGATCTTTGGAAAAAAAAAAAAATTTATGACCCTTTCCCCACATTACACTCAAATTGGAGCATTAAACATGGAGAGAGAGAAGGGAGAGAAAGTTGACCGGAAATGGCCTCTAACAATAGAAATAGACGTAAGAGGAGGAAAAGAGAAGATAAAAGATTGATGGATGAAAATCCTGCTGAGAATCTTTAGAAAAAAGGAGAAAGTAGAGTCCATATATAAAAACATTATAAAGTATTAAGACCATTTTCAGGGGAGGGGGGTTGTATGATTACATGTTATTTTCTCCATGTGGAGAAAGTAACATCCTCTTCCATTTGAATCCGAGTACTTTCTCATGTAAAGCTTGTGGGGTTTGTGGTGACCAAGTTTATGTTTCAAGAGAGAGAGAGAGAAAGTTGGTTGTCTCCCATTTGATCTTAAGAAGATCAAATGGCCCATCGTTCATCATGGCACGTGTCTACATGAACAACAAGTCCATTTGCATGGCTCACTAAGAGGCCCCTCCACATGAAACTCCTTGAGGGGAAAAAAACTTGCCATAAAATTCTTTTTCAACACAAACTCGATAAAAGAAGAGAAAGTCAAGTTGGACTCAATCAGTCAAATGGTCGTTGGTCGTTGAAATAGAATCCATTGTATTTATTCCAGCTAGCCGCCTCTCTTGCCCATTTTCCAATGGGGAGGACGGTGGCTTTAGTCTGTTTTTATGAGACAAAATTGTACAGAGAAAATCCCCGTCTCATTTATTTAATAGTGAAACCACCTCGATGAACATGGTCATGGAGAGGATCTAAAATTGTAAATTCCATGTTGAAAATACGTCAAGATACACATTTACAAATGGGAAAACTCTGAAGGGTGGACTCAAGCTTGTAAAGCTTTACATGGAAATTATTTGAGAGAGAGAGAGACAGTCCATGTGTATAGAAATGGGAGTTTTGTATTTGTTTTTGTGTGGATGTCATAGAACAAAATCTACATAAAGGATTGTTGCAAGGTAGAGAGAGAGAGCGAGATAGTGATAGGATTTTATGAGTGGAGAGAGAGAGAGTAAAATAGTTGAAGCCTTTATGTTGAATCTATAGGCACTTGAGAGTGTATTTGACCGCATACAATAAAACGACTTGAGGATTATTGAACCAAATAAATACATGGTCCCACAAGCATTCAATAAATAAGGGCTAATGTCTCTTCCCTCCCTCTCCTCATATCCCCTTCATGGCTGTTGATAGCTTTCCATTCTTTCTCCTCCTCTTCTCTCATTCTTTCACCAAAAAATGGGCTCTTATCTCCTCAAGGCACCCCCAACCCCCCAACTCCATCCCATCTTCCTTTTTTCCATTCCTTGTGTCTCAAGGGACTTTAGAGTGTAGCTAATTTTTTAAAATAAGATTACCAAACTTTTTATTTTCTCTGACGTGGTTCAAGTCTTTTATTTTAAATACAAGAAGGCTGAGTTGGAGATAAAATTTTGAATTTTTTTTTGTTGAGAATCTTCTTCTTTTTCGGAGGGGAAATGAATGGAGATATAAAAAACGGAACGGAGATGAGAAGGACATGGAGAAAAGACTTTGATTCTGAATCAAAGTTCACAATATAAAGACATATCTCATACATATATAGAATACCTACTAAGGCTCTTTCTTTTTCGAGGCCACAAGCAAAAAGCTGAATTTGATCTTCTTCTTTTTTTCTTGTACAGCTTTCTCTCTCTCTCTGATGACAATAGAAACTTTTCAATTTTCTTGAATTCAAAAGAATGAAAATGTTGCGTTGCTTTATTTTTTTTTGATTTTGGCCCCATTCTGAAATTCGAAGAACATGTTATGTGTAATATTGGCATTCCATTGAGAAAAAAATTGGCAATATTGCGGTACGTCTTGTGCAAAAAAATAGAATTTTTTGTACAATTTTTGGTAAATATTTTTAAATGTGGCTCTTATTTCATGTTGACAAAAAAAATATATTGGACGTCATCCTTATTTTATTTTTTTAAAAAATAAAAAGATGAATGAGATGATCCATCAAGAAAAGTCGGAAATGAGTTTACGATGCCATGGCCATGCCACAAGAGAAAAAAGAAAGCAGAAATTTAGAATGAAGAGAAAAAAAAGATAACGGTGAAAGTAGTTTTTGGTATAGGTAAATAAATGAAAGGAGGAGGGGGGGGGGGTTTGGATGTAAGGGGATTTAAAAAGTAGTTTAAGACATGCCGATGCTGATTTCTCTATGTTTTCCGGCGACAGAGAAAAAGAGAATTATGACTAGAAGTACCCATACACACAATAGATACAATTTTATAGAGCGGAGGATGGAAAAAAAGTATTATCTTGTCCCATAAGCATGAGAAAGCCAAGTGGTGAGCTCGCTGTATTTTTACAAGTACTTTACTCCGCACGATTGGAGTTTGTCAGAAGATAACCAAGGGAGGAAGTTCAGCTATCTCTATGTGCCCAAGGCACTCCAGCTACAGAATTTTGAATGGAAAAAAGAGACTTTTTTTACTGGAGGGACTCTCTCTCTCTCTCTCAAACTCCCGCAACTAAACTTTCCTGAGAATTTGATCCACTCTCTTCATTTATGAGACAGAGAACCCAACCAGAAAATTTTCGTCATCGGCATTTTCCCTGGCCAAAGAAAAAAAGACTTGAAGACGCTCCCGTATCATAATCTGTGATGAGATAGGAGACGGAGGAATGTGTAAATATTGTTTAGGCTGTTGAAAGTCAAGATTGTAAAATGTAAGGGGAATGGCTAGAGAGAGAGGGTGAGAATTATACAATGAAAGCAATGGCAATTCTCCAACCCCATTAAATTTTCTCTCTCTCTTTTCATGGGTCAACTTATATGACCCATATAGAATTCAGTGTTCAAATATTTTTTAGATATAAATAAACTATCTATTTTGACTAGATTTTTAATTTAAAATTATTCATAATGCCCTTAACTATACAATTTTTGAGAGAGGTTAAGATTTGAGGTGGTAGAGATTTCCTGCTAAAGAATTAAGTCATAAAATATTGAAGGGTCACAACTTATGACGAAGGTTGAGGTTTAAAAAAGACACTTAAAATTCTTACAGGGGAGGAAACTTTTTGGTTGTAAAATGAGATTTTATGGAATAGAAATAGAAATTAGAGTTATGAAGATGAGGTAGCTTTCACTCAAAGCCTAGCACAGGAATAGAAGGAGAAGACAAGGAGGAAGAAAGGGCTCTAAAAAGTTGTGACTGAGAGAAAGAGAAAGCAGTTTTCTCTCTCAAGTCAAGTCACGAATGGCCCTCTCTTGTAAGATTTTATATTGCCAACATCCGGGTGGTCAGGGATGGTAGTGCATTCTAATTATGAGCACAAAAGGTCGACCCATGTTTTTCTATTGTAACCTCAAACCGTCCAAATTCTATTTATAATACACCCCCTCCTTCCTCCATTTCCTCCCTAAATGGAATTCTTTTGAGAGAGAGAGAAAGGGAATCATCACAAAGATGAACAATTTGCCATTTTATTACATCAAAGGTTATCCACAAAAGTGATACTATTTTTAAAAGGTTTTTAGAGAATATTGAAAGAATAAATTTTTAATAAATATTTCTATTTGAAGAGATGAGAGGAGAAATCAAAGGCTGTCAAGACACAAAAGAGAGAGAGAGAGAGAGAGAAAGTGGAATCGCACGGTTGGATTTCTACATTGAAAATAAACGCATGAATGACTCAATGAATCTCACAGTCTGAGTGATTTAATCGATTCTCATACACACACAGACTAAATTAGGACAATCGTTGCATACAAAAACAGAAATTTAGAACAAACTCTCTCCTCCTCCTACAAATTGCTTTCCATATTTTCCCTTCCTCCTTTCTCTCTCTCTCTTGAAATTAAAAAAAATTGTTTTGTGAATAAGTTAGTTAACAAAATTTAATGACTGTCTTTTATATTTTATGATTTGTTCTCTAATCTCTAGTTACATGAAAATTATGAGTGTTTTTTTCCTCTTTAATGAGTTCTCTCCCATTAACAAGTTGGTGGAAAGTAATGGTGAAAGATTTTTGATGCGTATCAGCTATCAGTATTTATTACTAATAATATAAAATATATAAGACCCGGGTATTAATTAAGAATTTAGGCTAAAGACAGAGAGAAAGAGCTAAAAAGGGAATTAATGAGGTGCGCTTTTAGACATAAAACCTTAATAATATTCTCTCTCTCTCTCTCCCTCTTTAAACATTATATAATGTTAATGGTTTGAACAAAATGAGTTCTCAATTCTCATGAGAGAGAGAGAAGAAATCAAAAATTTAGTTCATATAAATTATGTATTAATTTCATTGGCAAAAAGCCTCTGAAAATTTCTCTCTCTCGACTTTCTCTCTACTTTCACCTCGAGCATTCCCTAGGAGTGCTCAAATGGGAATGAAGATTCATATTCATATTTGGACTATTTATATTTCAAGATAACAAGTTTTCACATGTAGTCCTTGGCCGTGTTGTGGGGTTTGAGTTTGGAGGCGTTGATTTCTCCATTTTCTCTTGTCTTCCGTCTCGGGGTTTTCACTGTAAAGATTTATACGAGGGAGAAAGTCTCATCATGATAAGACTGGGCCAGTTTTGTGAAAACTTTGCACATCCCCTACATTTAAACAGTCTCCGTCTCCAAGTCAAGGCTCGGGGAGTACGCGGGTTGTTGTTGTGTATAAACTAAATCACATTTTGTGTGGTACACGGTACACAAATTGGGGATGCAGAGGCACAGTTTTAATTCAATTTGTAGCCAGTGGATGATGCCATGTTTGGTTTTGTTTCCAATTATTGCATCCTTCACTACTTATACTCTTCATGAATACCACCATCTCCATCAAATTCCACTAGGCACCCCCTCTCACTCTCACTTTCTCTCCCCATTCAAATTCTCTAATTCTATCCAACACACGTACAATATTTTTATTATTCAATTTAACTTCTTTTTTTTGGAATAAAACTTTCTTTTTTTTGAATATTTTGAAATTATAAACTTTTTTGTGTCCATTTTTATGACAATTTGTAATAAAAATAAAAAGTTTTTTTTACAAGTGGGAACATGAAAAGAGAGTAATATATGATGAGATTAATAAAATGACATGAGAGACAATAAATTTTAGAGGAAAAACATTTCTAGGCATGGATTTTAGGACAGGGGACAGAAACAATGGAAAGGGGAGGGTGAAAGTGGAAAAATATTGGGGATTATGAAAGGATGAACGTCATCTATTTTATGGACCTCCAACTCTATAAATTTATGACACTTTCTCTCCTATAAAAAATATGCATTTTTTTGTCTCTTAAAAATTTCTCATGTGTATCAAATTCTCCAGTTAAAATAAAAGGGTTCAATTGTCATCCCTCAATAATTTTAGGATTTACAATGACGGCTGATTGTAGAGTAAAATATAATAAATTATTAAAAATAAATCCATTTTATTTATTATTTTTTACTTGAAAAAAATTAATTGGAAATTGTGACCTCTATTCGTAACTCATATGCATATAAATGGCCTTAAATATTCCTCTTTTGCCTTCAGGTAAAAAAAACAGAGTTTAATAAATGTGAACAATTTTTTTCTATTTTCTATTCTCACTCGGTTTGTCAGTTAAATTTGTATTAAGAGAGAAAATAAGAAATGGGGGGTGCTCATCCTCATTTTTTACATATATTTTATGTGTATCTTGGCTTGTCGCCTGTCTCCCCTTTTCTTGCCACTTTTTGTGATTGAATAAGAGCGGGGTACTTGTGTAGTTTGTCATGTTTGGAGGGTGGAGAGATGGAAAATGAGGTTGGAGGTTCTTTTTTGTAGGCTAGTCACAATTTACACGCTGCAATGATTACTTGTGTAAAATAAAATTGAATTTTCATCTTCTGTATTCATCATCTTGTACTTTCTCTGGTTGTGGCTGCGGTCGTAGAGATTTTTTGAGTGTCTTGAGTTGGGAGAAATGACAAAAAAATGGTTTAAAAAAAGAGTCTTTTCCTTGTCCCATTAGAGTTTTTTTTTGGAGTTCAAGTTGGAACTTTGTCATGTTGTTTTATTTCTTTCAATTTTCGTAACGATCGACCCTCCCTTTTTTATTTTCTGGCCAACTTCCCTCCTCTCTCTGACATTGGCAGCTGTCACTTGTTTTTTTATGGAGTATGTGGGAGCATAAATGAATTTTATTTTCAAATTTATGAGTGTCATCTTTGTTGGCTATATATATATTTTAAAAAATGAAAATGTCTGCCATGAACATTAACAAATGAAAGGAGGAGAAAAGAAAGCCTTGAAAATTTTGGAGTTGATATTGACAGAGGGAGAAAGAGACTGATAGGATGTGGTTCGCCATAGAGACACCCAACTCCAATGTAATGTAGAGTCATTATAAGAGAGAGAAAGTAGAGAAAGTTGCATGAAATTTGTAAAAAAATAGATGAACTGATATGAGAGTATGAGAGGCCGGAAGTGCATGTAGGGAATGAGGGTGATATTTTATATGAGGAAAATGGGGACAGGAGATCATTTAGATGCACCTTGTTAACCATGCCGTATTATGAAATGGGAGGGGAGTCTGTTCTCAAAATTAGTTTCCAATTTTACCCAACAATTCCCTCCATATTTATTATCAAGACAGAGCTCTCGTTCATGTTCACGGGGTTTGTCTTGTGGTTGATGGTGACGAATGCACCAGAAATGTACAATGTGTCCCAAATTCCAGTCAACGCCCAGTCTCCATTTTCTCTATTTTTTAACACTTGGCTCAATCATTAAATGTCTAGGTCAAAAGTTGAACATATAAAACCCAAAATGTAAAGAATAAATTTGTTTTAATTTAAAATTGCTCATTTTTTGAACAGATATCAAAATTTTGACTTTAAGAGTATGTAGGTCAAAAATGACCACACGTGGGGAAGATAATGCTGACCACTAGAAAAAGGGAAGATTTTTGACAGAATTTAAAGCTGGAGTTTGCATCATCCAAGGTATATTTTGGAGGAGCGGGATTTTGTAGTGATACAAAATCCATGGACCATGGAAAGTCACCATAACCCGCAATATATGATGAGGATGATGATGATAGGAGACATTATTTATAAATGGGGAGGGGGGACATGTAATGTTGATCATCATATTACATGACTTTTTTTTCTATATGAATTATGATATTTTATATATAATATTTTGGGTGTACACACACACAAGTGATGTATTACACTCCTTGTCACGTCATCACAAATCGAATTCTTTCTTATCTCGAGAGAGAGAGAGTGAGAGGGAAGGATGGTTGCATCATCAGCTTAATATTTTTACCCATATGATGTTACACATTTATTATAAAGATGGAATCTTCTTGACTAGTTCCATTTAGATCCCCTGCTCCTTCTTAAAGGATCTTAGACTCTACCCATCTTATTAATTTCTTTGTAGAAACTAGAGACCAAAAATCTTGATTTTTTCCTACTTCTCCTATGATAACCACAAAGAGGAGAGGGTCCTCAAATTCTTGTGATATTACGGATCAGTAAATAATCTCATCTGCCCTTTCCCCTTCAATTCTTCTATTTATCAATTCCCCTCCTCTTAATGAAAATTGATTCATAAAATAATTATTGATACGGAAATTACGTGACCCTACATTTTTTGAGAATTGTACAGATAAATACTTAAGTTGAGATTGTAATTGCAATCTTTTTTTTTCTTGTACAAATGAAAAGGATACCTGCAAAGTCATTACGGAGCGGCTGTCTACATGATTTTGGTGTAATTCACACTTGTTCTTTATTCGATTAGAAGATGAGTGGAAGAGGGAGAGGGAGGCTTTAGGTATGAGAACTGATGGCGATTGAATTATGTGTTACGAAACGGTAATTGTAACCATAAAGCTGTGGCTTTTCCTCTCTCCCATGTAATTCTTCTTGCCAGTCTGAGGGAGTGGAGAAAGTGAAAAAGGGATAATACACTTTTTTTATACGTGGAGTCTCTATAGACAATCTATATGTAATATACACAAGGAACAAGAATGGAGATGACTCAACAAAGGGCCCCTTCTCTCTCTCTCTGTTCTGTACATAAGTATAACACTAAAAAACATAATAATAATAATACATGTACACTACAAAAGAAAGCCATGGCTTTTGTAGTTGTTGATCGATTTTCTCTGGCTTCTCTTGCCTTTCTCTGACAATCCACATTTGAGAAACTCCCTTATTATTTTCTCCGTCTTTTTTTCCATCAAAATTATATTATATAGTCTCACATACCCACTCGTGTGGTTACACTTGTCTCTCATGGTCATTGGACAATATCCCCCCCCCCTTTCCCCACTAAATTCATACGAGAAAAGGAAAAAACACATGTAGCACACTTTTATTGGAAACACATCCCCTATAACTTTCTCCTCTATAATTCAACCACAATTTTGACTTACATACTCAATGAGAGCCAAGATGAAGCAGCCGTAGAGGAGAAGAGTGACTTTTTTATAGTAGGGAAAGTCCTGATGGCTAGCTGAAGTTGTATTTGAGATAGAAGAGGCTGAATGAGCGGGTTGTTCTCAACTGATGGAGAGAGAGAGAGTATAGTTGAAGCATACAATTTTCCTCTAAATAAATCCGTTGTGTTAGAGTCTATCAAGTGTTGGGGAGTGTGTCGAGTCGGTGAGTCTCACTTCCCTTTCCTGTCCTCCTTTTTCCACATGAAATTATATTTATCCTTCATTCTCTCCCCTTTACCACTGGAGACTAGACACACTTTCTCTTTTACCTCTATAGGCTTACCTTTCTCTCTCTCATGAATTGTCGTTGGATTTTCAAGAGGGAGTTTTGTCTATGATCAAAATTTTACAAGGGGTTAGGTAAAAGGAGGCTATCTCATATATTTCAATTTTTTTAGGTGAAAGCATGTGTGACACTTGTCCTTTCATACACAACTTGCCAAATTCACAGGGAAAAAGCGGAAAGAATTGTCTCTCTGCGTGTTTTTTTCATAGGATGGAGAAAGTGTTTAAGTATGTAGGCAATATATTTGTTTTGTTTGACAAACAAGATAAAACAGAGTGGGGCTTATCCTTTGAGTCTTTAGAAAATTTATTTATTATGTTTTCTATATTTTGACAAGAAAAGTCTTCTTTGAAAGTAAATGTTTAATTTAATAAATTTAAAAAAAAATGTTGAGGAATATTCCAAGAAGATGAGACTGATGAGGGGATGAAAATGTGGGTTTATTATTAGAAGGACAGAGAAAGTGGATGGATTTAATATTGAAAAGTTGAAAGAATTTAAAAAGAGAGAGAGAATTAAGAGTGCAAACTTTTCACAGAGAGAGAGAAATCATGGCTTAGAGTCCACAAAATGTATAGACAGTTTATTATGACGACTCACCACCATCCTCCTAATGCCTTGATAATGCTCTCAACTCAGTCTCTATTACATACAACACTTTTTCCTCATCTTCCATGTGACAAGAGAAAAGAAATGGGAGGGAAAGGGATGAGAGAGAAAGTTTTTTTTTGTGATGTAAAGAAAAAGAATATGATGAAATAAGAACAGGACTCAAAAAAAGGGGGAGAAAGCATCCTCCTCTCGTCTAAGCTCCTCTCTAAGCCTGGAGAAGCTTATATATAATAATATGGACTGACTCAGTCTGTCTATCCCTTATTATTACATTTGAAAGAGAAGCCCCACCATATTTTTTTTCCTCCTCTTTCTCCAGAAAAGGTAGTCTTTTCCCTCGTCTTAAATAAAGATTCTTTCTCTCTCTCTCTCTCTCTAGAAAAAGGGAGGAATGCTCCATGAATTTTGTGGTATCACTTCATTGTGTCCCTATAATGATTCAGTCTCCTCCTGCATCCTCTCCTTTTTTTCAATTCAAACAATAAAGTGTGTATGCATGGCATTCTATAGAGACATCAGGACACAATCACTGAATCTTTTGTTAGCTCATTTCTTTCTCAAGACAAAAAAAATAAGATTTTCTCTACTAAATTGTCACTCCTTTTTTTGGTTATTCAAAAAAATGGTGATCCATAAAAACCAGAATCTTTTCATTAGTTTTATTTTAAATTATTTTCACTTGACTCAAAACCCACACAAGCCAATTTATTTTCTGTAGATATTCGTAAATTCAATGTAAATTATATAGAGAAACTCTTTTGTCCTTGTTCAGACTAAAATGATTGAATAGGTAAATTTCTATTACCTGTACGAATATCAGTTTGATTGTGAAAGTGAAATTGAAGGAATTTCATGTAAATGAAATGAAGAGACTAGATTTCAATTAAATGGAGGGAGAGAGAGATGAGAGAGAAAGATATTGACAATTGTATGGTTTTTGGGGGGTTTGTGGGAGAAGAAAGGGCTTTAAAATTCTTGGTTGGGCTGGATGATAAGATAAGAGAGAGAATTTAAATGGGACATATCCTCATTTTATGAGACTCGTCGTCGTGAGAGTGAGAGTGTGTCCGTTGAGAGTTTGAGCGTCATGTATGGCCCACGTTGTGTGTAATCTATTTTGACAAGTCGAAGCCGCTCTCATTTTAACTCTTTCAAGTCATTCATAGGGAATAAATGGGAGGGATGTACATGGACAAGCAAAATTTGGGTTGAATCATTGCCACTGCTACTTTTCTCACAGCTTTAGTTTTCTATTAATGCATGGCTAGGCCTCCTCTTCATCTTCTTATCTTTCCAACATTCAATTCATATGTGGCGAGCCCATTTCCATGTTGAGGCATCTGTACGGAGGAAAAACTAATGACCCCAGCCATCGCTCCATTTACTTCCATTTACTCCCAAATTCTCTCACCGTTTTTCAGTTTACTTTCTCCCCTCCTGTCTCTATTCATTAATCAATTTCGCCTCCCTCTCTCTTGTACATGAATACTTTATGAAGGAAAAGTGTAGAAACACTTGAAGTGAGAATCTCTCATATAGAAAATGTTAAATGTGCTTTCTCCCTTCCTTCTGGGATCATCATCATGTGGCTGGGAAAACTTACTTAGTCTTTCTCCTTGTTTACACAAAAAATCCCTCGTCAAAATTTACAAATAACAAATACAAATGAAACTTTTTTTAGGGAGAAAGTCCCCCTGGGACTTTGTTTCTGGTCTTTCTCTTTTTTTTTGATGACCGTGGGTCTAATTAATCTCTCTTGTGGTTTTACACTTGTGTCAAAAAATAATGCCTGGACTAATATTTGTGTCGGAGATTTATTTGAAACTGGTTTAGCATATTTTATGGTCTTGGTCAATTTTTCAAAAATTGAATATGGACATTTAAATAATCAAAATTAAATTAATTTTTTAAACAAATTTTAACTATTTTTTTGTTTTTTCTAAAAGAGAAAGTGACCATGACTTCATGTCTTGGAATGAAGAATCAAGGGAGAGAATGAGACAATTCGTTGACAATCATTACTCATAAATTTAAATGTGTCAAGTGATTGTCAAGAAGAAGAATAAAAAAAATGTGAAAGAGGATGAGGATGAGAATAATGGCGTCAAAGTCACATTTTTTGTTATGACTGTAGAGTTCTCAACTCCAGTGACACAATAAAAAGAAGGGGAATTTTAGAGGTAGTTGAGTGTCTCTGTGTATAATGACAAGGCCTATTCACACATTATTTAGACAAGCAATGAAAAGTCTCCCTTGTCTAAAAGAGGGAACAAAAGGTACTTGTCAAAGAAGAGAGAGAGAGGATTTCAAGAATCTTTTCATCCTGACAGGCCCTGTCCTGGTCTTCACATGGAGCGAGTCAGTTTTGATTATGCCTAACAATTCTTAGTTTGCTCCATTAGACAGAGACAAAGGGAAATGTACATAGGAGTGCGTGTTCCACGTAGTGAGTATAAAGTAGACTGAGGTATTTACTCTTGAAAGACACACGAAAAGGTGCAACTTCTAAGTCCTCCTCCCCCCAACTCTCCAACTATTTCTCCCCTCCTCCCCCCACAAGTCAAGACTAAGCAGCTACATACTTATCACATCTGGCACACTCCTGATTAGTCATTAGAGGCATCTTCAAAAACTAACTTTCTCTCTCCCTCTCTCTCAAGTCTTGGGAGATGAGGAATGGTAACTAAATGAGTGACATGGATATCTGACGGGGAGCAAGAAACTATTAGCCAACTCAACTCAGCCCCTTGTACACACTCATGTCTTCCAATTGAAAAGTTTCACAATCACAATCTCCACCTAACCCTCTTCACTCTTCCTTTCCCTCAATTCAATTCATGCATTTTGGAGGGAAAGTCTTTCCCCAGTCAAAAACTGTGTAGTGTGTGTGTGTGGCTCTTCCTTTCTTATTTGGTTACAAGAGAGAGAAAGTACCCATGGCTTTGTGTATCCTACATGGACCCATCATTCCAGCATGGAGAGAGAGAGAGGAGGAGTACGTGATGTGGCTCTGATTCCAAGAGGGAATTTTTTGACTTTCTCTTTTAAATGTGCCAGATAGTAACACAGACAGTCTTGTGTACGAGTTGTATGGGCCAAGCATGGCGTATGGGGCTTGGCGTAAAGTAATTGCTGTGTGTTGAGAAACTTTTTTTTCTTGACTTTCTTTCAGTGTCAGTTTCCGCTCTTCTCCAACACACAGAGAAAAAAAACTATTCTTACTCTTACACAATGTAATGCTCCAAGCTTTCTTTACCTAGAAATGTAGTGGAGAAAGTATGGAGGGGGGGGGGGGGGAAGGTATAGAAAAAGTTGAATCAATGATATAGACTTGATTTACAAGACGTAGAGGCTCGTCTCTACTCTATTATTCCACACTCGGCAGCACAGCCACTACTTTCTTTCAGTTTACTACACTTCACAAGAGAAAATTTGATTTGATTTTACCTCAACCACAAAGTGAAAGCCACAGAGAGAGAGCGGCAACATTTCCTGTTTTATGATCAACGGCTCTTTCATCTTTGAAATTTTTTTATCTTTTATAAATCTTGTTCAATTTAGTAGGGAAATAATGACAAATTAAATTGATTCAATATTTTACACAATTTTATTTAATTTTTATAACTTTAATTGAGAATTTTAATTATCAATTTTTTTAATCGGGTCAACTTGACATTTAATAGTTCATCAGTTTAAGCTTGTTTAAATTGTGCGTAGAAATTTCAAGGTCTAGATTTTAATATTGGACTACCTTTACAATATAATGAAAGGAGGGGGGGAAGTTATGAGGTTGCCGGAAGTGGAGAAGAAAATGAAAAGTTTACAAGTTCACCAACCACAAAATGGGTCCTTTACATAGTTGAGTTGATGTACCACGTGTTTCGTGTACGTGGTGAAAGTTGTTTCATAGTTTCAATTAACAAGTCCTTTACCTCATCTTCCTCCCCCTTGAGGTAATCTTTGGGAAAAGAAAGTTTAAATTTTACAAATTTTATCAATAAATTTAATTTACAGTACAACTTTTTCATTTATCCTCTCTTTTTCTTTTGCTTTCTCCAGACAATGTCATTAGCATCAAATTTTATGTACGGAATAATTTATTGTAACATTGTCTTCCCATATTACAGGTAAGTGTATTAAATTGCACGTGGTTTTTTTTCTCATAGAAAAACAATTGAGTCATTATAGTTAATTTATGATGGAAGGTGATTGGATAATTTTGAAGACAAAATTAAAATTTTGAGTTAAAAATGCCAAAGTTTAGTCACCAAAAAAGGGTATGACGTCAATGAGAAATAATTTCCTTTGTGAAAACTTTTGAATTTAATCTTAAAAGTTTTCTCCTCCTATTTTTAAACTGTGGTCTCCTCTCAACTTATTTATCAATTAAAAATCTTCAAATCAAGCCACACCCGCCATGTTCCCTCATTTATGAGACAAAAGAGGGAAAGCAAAAAATGGTGAAATGAAAAACAATGAATTTTTCTTGTCACTTTTTTTTGAAGGAGAAAGTGGAAAGAGGGGGTCATTTGAACTTAAAATGAGGGACAATTGTACAATTTATTTCACAAGTTTTCACAATGAAAAAGAAGGGGCGGGAAAGAGAGAGAGTGGGGGAGGGTGACAGAGTGACAGGAATGGACAAGAGCCCACTCGCTTATGAAATAAAAAGGAGACTTCATGTGTGAGGTGTGACGGTTCCTTTGACACTTTAGAAAGGAAGATTTTATCGTTTCTTTCTCCCCAAGAACAAGAAAAGCAAAAAAGAGAGAGGGGAAAGGAGAAAGTACAAAGAAAGGGCCTTTTCACTTCACTTCCCACCCGCCATCAGCCTCAACCCCAGCTTGTCTCATCCCTGTGAATATTCTCGCATTATTTCTCATTCTTCCTCCGTCTTTTCTTCTTTTTCTGTCTCTCTGTGTGGCGTCTTATGATTGTATTATTTTACATGTACAAAATGTCTAGCTATAGATTATCCTTGTGCATTGTACATTTTACATTATGGTGAAAGAACCAATGCAATGGTCCAAAGAAGAAACTTTATAGGGCTTCCCTCCCCTGAAAACTTGGGTACTTTCCCCTGCTGTAATGGTCCACAATGTGTATAGGGATAGATCAAATGATGGCACTATTTTGTACAGGTTTTACCTTCCATGGATGAAATTGGATTGTACGGACTCTCCTCTCATACTTTACTTAATACTCCCCTTCATAGAATACACGGGAAACATCCAGAACTGGAGAATATTCACAAATACCTTTTTGGAGTTTGGAAAACACTTCCTTCCTCTCTCCAGTGCAACCCTCCCCCCTTCCTCCATTGTGATTGTCCTCTGTTGTGTAGTTTCGAGTAGAAATGTCCTCAATGTGGAATCCACTATGAATTACCAACGAGCGGAATGAATGTCTTCTTTACTATTTACAAACAGAGAGAGAGAGGATGGGAAATCCGTTGGGGTTTTTTTTGCAATGATGAAGAGATAAGAAACCGCCTCCCTTGAAAGTCTAAGATTTTGTGTAGAGAGTAAGGGAAGGAGTTGGAGTATAATTTCCCATTTGTAGATAATAATAAATAATATAAACAAGATCACAGAAATAAAGTCGGTGAGTTGAGACTGGCCCTTTTAAGTTGGTTATGGCGATGAATGTGTGTGTGTGTGGAGGGAGAGGGGGATGTGTTTGTAGAGGGGAGTGTGTTGTGTACATAAGGAATTTAATTACCGTATTGATTCAAGAGCATCTTAAGAACAAAACAAGCTTTGAACAATGGTTAGCACTCCCTTGTCTATTATGAGTAATTTATTTGACAAGATTTTCTCAGCCTTTCTCTCTCTCTCTCTCTCTTTCTCTATCTCTCGCCTTTTCTATGTCGCTTTCTCTTCCTCTCACTCGTGTATCCAACAGAATACCAAGCATTTGTTCTTCTTTTTCTTTTTGAGGGGTCTCATTTTTTAACGTTTTTTGCATTGTGCAAGAATTATGACAATTTTTTGCTGAATTTATGCTTCATGAAAGATTCAATGGGGAATAATTTCAGATTGGTAATATTTATTTAGTTTAATGATGATGATTTTAGGGAATTAAATTAAATGGAGATGAGAACACACGAGATTTTGACTGTTTAGAGTGGAGGGAAATGGCCGCTGTTTTGTGTCTTGAGTGTAGAAAAGTTGTCATATTAATTTCGATTGAATTGACAAGTAAATAAAGAGGGGGTTTGGGTAAACAATGATAATTCTGTTGTGTTGTTTTGACTTTTCTCTTGAATTGACAGTCTCGGGATTTATGTAAATTGTTATGCTGTTGATATGAAAGATAATTAAATTTAACTATTTTTCATCATTTAGTTGGTTATTTATTTAATGAACAAGGGTTAAATTAATAATGTCAATATTATTGCTTGTTATCTTAATATAGCACCCTCTTCTTTTCTCCTTCTTGAATAAATAATTTCTAAAATTATATTTAACTAATACATTTATGGTCATACATTTCTCAATAAAATTACAATAAATATTAACAATTAAAATCTAATTTAAATTTTCTAATTTAATTAAATTAATAAATTATTATTTTTGATATTTCATTTTTAACCAAATTCGTCATGATTTTGTTCCCTTGAATTTTTTTTACATATTTTTCAAAATTAAATGCAGCTAAATTTTAAAATATTTTACAATTGTGACTGCTCATTTCTAAAAAATAATTTACTCTTAATTAAAATTAAAAATTAAATAAAAACAAGATTTATAAAACAAGACTATTGTGTTGTCAAAGATGAAAGAAATAGACAAAGAATAAAATTGTGAATATTTTTTTTTTGAAAAAAAAACAAAAGAGTTGTATAATAAATATTTATGTAGACTTTAATAAGGCGTCACTCTGGTGTACTTTACACGTATTTATATATAAATATACTAATAAATTTGTATTACATAAAAGTACTTTCACCGCGCTCTCTCTTCCTTTGTAGAAAAAGCTCTGTATATATATTTTAATAATAATAATATTCCATTTTATAAAGCAGAGGCATGGAGTCCTTGGTGTTGTGAATCACTGGATGATAAACAGGCAGTCAGCCTTTGGAAGTTAGTTTGACAGTTAATTGCCACCGGTCTGGATCGGTTAGTAGAAGGATGACTTGCCGTGTTACAAGAACTTGATAAACTTTCACTCACTTCCCCATTCCCGCCAACACCTGCAACATAAAAAAAATGCCAAAGGATAAATTCTGAGATTTAACAACACAAAAAAAAGACTCATTTATCTCACTCTAGAGACGGGGACAGAAAAGTTGGAATGTCTATAATGTAATATAAAAATCAAATTGTGAGCTTTCATATTGATCACTATATGTATACTTTCTCTCTCTTGTCCTATAGTTTTTTTTTCTCTAAAGCTGTCGTATAAATTTTCACCAAGGGTATACTTCAAAGAGAAAAAAAGAGACAAGTTTCTTTCTTTTGAAATTTACCTAACTCTTCTCTTTTTTGTCTCTTGGCAAATTTCCCTCTTTTTTTCTGGCGTTCAAATCCCCATTCATTAGGAAATGATGACACGTTTGCACAATCCCACCCCCTCCCCCTTAAGAATCCTTTCGTAAAGAGGTTTTAGTTACATGTGTCAACCAGAGACTTTCTTTCTCTCTCTCTCTTGTGTCAATGATGATGATGATCAAGACAATGGTAATGGACATGTCCCATTTTTTTGCTTTCTCCCACTTTCTCTCAATTCCATTTCTATGATTATTTTGTCAGTCCTCATTCCATAGAACTTGTCTCCTCTCATTACTTTTTTGGGGGGTACATTCGATTAACAACTTGTCACTTTTTTCACAGAGAAAAATGTAGAGACGAGAAAATATTGAGGGTGTGGTGATTAGCTAATGTCATCACATGAAAAAATATTTTTGTTAGTTTAATTGTACAGGCGAGAAAGCTTATTTTTGGATCATTTTTCTAGATTAACTTTTTCTTAAATGTATTCACTTTAAAAATCACTTGAGGGGAATTAAATAATTTAAGAAAAATCATTGGATAGTTTTTAATTGTCATATTTAATTGTTTAAAAAATAATTTCAAGATAAGTATGAGCTTGACAAGAATTGAAATTTATTGTACAATTTTTGTACAGTGGCCAATTCATCCCAAAAACTGTAGGGGAAGGGAATGGTGTCTCAGCATTAATGTTGTATCAAACTACCCAAACTTGCCTTTGTCTTTACCTTGAATGGCCAAGAATTTTTGGGGTATTTGATGAATTTGCTCATTTTTTCATTTACAAGAGTCTTCCTGGTCCCTGGGTGAGGGGAATAGGAAGAAATTCCACACGTGACAAATAATAAGAAGTTATACTATCTTCATCATCTTCCCTATTATTACTCATTCCCTTCCCCCATTTCCTGTTCACCGAGGGTAATGCCAACTCATAAACTCATTTTGTCTGTTATGAGTGTTCTAATTTATTTTTTAATTCTGAGCCACTGTAATTTCACGAAACAATTAATATTCTAAACTAACTATGAGTTGACTGTACTAATTTATAATAATTTTTTGAATTTTTAATTACTCAAAAAAATGAGTCTCAGAAAAAAAATTGACACAATTTTTGATGTAGGTTATCATTTTGATTTTAATATTATGCTAAAACTCACTATTTTAAAAAAAGCTTGAAAATATATTAAATGTGAGTTTGTAATAAAAGATTGTGCCACCCTCAGTAAAATATATAAATGTATTAAGAAGGAAAGTATAGAGAAAAAATAGAAAGTAATAAATAGAAGTGGAATTACAAGAGGTTTCTATATCTATAAGTATAATAGGTTATATGGCTGATATCAAATGCACTGGAGAGATAAAAAAAATGATATCTCGCCAATGACAATGGAACGGTAATACGGCCACCTTTTTCTTCAGCCTCAGCATCCAAATGGAAAAAAGGCTATATGAAATATCTATAAGGATAGAAAAGTATATGGGGAGGAAGAGCTGCTGGTGTAGTTAATGAGATAAAAACAAGAATGTGGGGAGGAAAAGATGAAAGAAAAACTTACAGAAATTAGAGCGGTCGGTTGGTGGTTTTTGATTGTGATTGAGATGCATCCCTCCTGGTGCAGAAGAGAAAGAATTGGAAGTGGTTCCAAATGGTTGAAGGGTGCCACCGCTGCTGTTTCTCCTGCCAAGAGTCATGATAGGAGGATGAGGATGAGGATGAGGATGACCATTGATGATAATCTCTGAAGATGGACGTTGACTCGACCCCGAGTTAGTGCCAGGAGGGCCAACATGACTATTGAAGGAGTTTGCTGGGGGTAAAGTAGCGGAAGAGTAATTTGTCACTCGAAGAATGGACGTTGGTACTCTTTGATTTAAATTTTGCGGCGTCCGACCAGAGATTGAGGACAGGGTTAAATTTGGATGGTAATTATGATTCTGATATTGATTTTGAGGCCGGGGTGTCGTCCCATAATTAGAAGAATTTGATGATGTCAAAGAATAAGGCGCTCCACTTCCGTTACTACCTGTACCCGGTGTATGATTACCCAAATGATTCTGTGGGTAGAAGACGGGAGGAGGTAAATTATTGAGGAGATGATGATTTTGATTTTGATGGGGTGGAGGTCGAGGTGGGGGCGGAGTGGGTTGATATCTTGGGAGAGTAATGTGACTATAATTATTATTTTGGTGATGAAGATTATGAGGAAATCCATTGGCTATTGTGGATGCGGGATAGCCATTATGACAATTGGCCCCGCCTCCTCCAGTGGAGGACGGGAGGGTTATTAAATGATCTCGATGATGATTTTGTTGTGACCACTCCATGTCCAATGGAGTGGTCACTAGACTATTGTGATTGGATGTTGAAGATGGTGAGTACATGTTCACTAGTCCACTTGCTGTCGAAGATGAACATTGCATCCGGTACAGACCTGACAGATCAAAAAAAACACAAAAGAAAATCACCGTCATTCATTATTTTCTCTACAAAGGACTCGGTGAGACGCATCATGTGAAAAAGATGCCTAATGGGATGAAACTTGACTAATTGACTCTTTTTTTTTAAAAAAAAAAAATCAACTTTCATTTTCATACAAGAGAATCAAAACTAAAATCAAATTCTAACGTTTCACTGAAGGCCTTTGAGGTGATCTCAAAAACCAATTCAATTAATTTTGTTCTTTTTTAAAAAAATGAAATTTTAAAACTAATCATAAAGAGAAAGTCCCCTATAGAAAGATAAAGGGGAATGTAATCCCATTTTTTGATGGACAATTTGAGTCATCATGATGTGGGTAAGAAAGTTAATTAGTATGGAGGTATGGAGGTAATCAAACAATTTAGTGGAGCGGATACAATTCCAATTAAGTTGAGAAAAAATGGAACAATATCAAATCAAAATGTACAATAAAGAATTTCCTCAAATCATTTTATTTCTTTGTAACAGGAAAAAAAGAAAGTATGGAGGAGAAAGTGATTTAAGTGCTTCATTATATTTACCCACATTATTTCCTTCTCCTCCAATTACTCCGAGTAATTTACTCCATTATTTTTATTGCTCAATATAAAATAATATTCTTTCAAGCCGTAACAAATTCTTTTATTATCTCTTACTATAGTCATTTAATGGGCCTAATTAACTTTAATTGAAAAGGTACAATGTAGGATGTAAATAAAAACATTTTTTGGTGTACAAATTATTCTATAATTTTCACAGTCAAGAAATTTTTTCTCTTTTTTTCTAGACAAGTTTGGTGTGGGGGAAGAAGATAAATAAAAAATTGTCATGTTTTTAGAGATTCAACTTTTTATTTTTGGAGGAGTTCATTGATGTATGAAGATTGTGGTGAGATGGATAGTGGTGAAAAAAAGGGCCGCGTGGTTTTTATAAAGACATAAATTATTTAATGTTGACTAGAATTTCGGCTTCCCTATTCACAAGTGCCAAGAGAAAAAAAGGATTTTTGATTTACGATTATGGTGATGTTACTAAAGGCTCTTGTTCAAGATGTAGAGAGTGGGAGCATCTCTCCTGAGATTTTTGCCCGGGTATTTATACAATCTCTCTCTCTCTCTACTTTTCATGTGTCACGTGTGTTTGCTCTCCTTGCTGAGACTGTGTCACCACATTACTAAATTACTAACATCCACTTTAGTAGAGTCCCCATGGCCATAATGTGTACATTATGTATCCCTCCATTTTAGGTCAAAAGATGACGACGGAGCACCATTTCTCCCAAGAATATTCTCCACTTCACCTTAAACGACTTATGGCCTAGGTACTCTTTCTATTGGTGGATATAGGCAAAACGTAAATATTGATGGTCTCTTAATTTATTTTCTGGTTTGACACACTTTACATATCCCCCCCCTCCTCTCCCACTTTCTCACAATTTTTTTTTAGTCCTATGTGACTCATGACACAGATGCCCCTCCATTTTTTTCTCTACTTTATTGTTATTTGAATATCCATTACTTTTTTTCTATAAATTATTTTTCTTTTGTAAAAAAACAACTTACAGATGCGCTCCATATCTTAATGGGGGAAAGTCCCTTGAGTCATTCATGAGGATGAGAAATTATTTTGGTATACAATTTACAAAATGTAAATTTAATGACGGAGCAATTACTTAAAAAATAATAAACACAAAATTTGGAGACTTTAAAGTTGTCTCAATGGAAGAAAGGTCCCTTGTGGGAGAAAGTGGTTTAGAAAAGTTGTTAAAATTCGCTTGAGACCTGATCAAAGCTAAGAAGGAGGGAAGAATATTCATAATAATAGTATACCAGTCTCTGGGATGGCCATTCGTGCATACTGATAATGTCATCAAAAAAGAGGGGGGGAGGAGGAGGAAGGAGAGAGTTGTGGATTCACCTCAGATAAACTGAGAATAATTTTGTCCTCAGTTCATCAAGTGAAAATCTTTCTTCTTCTTTTCATTTGCCCAGGTTTTTGGTGGGGAGGAAGGAATTTGTCTTCTTTTTCTTGGGAGATGTAATATAATAAAGGAGTCTCCCGCAGTGATTTTGATTCAATTATTTTCGCACGGATTTCTTTTCTCCCTCCAGTCCTTCTTTGAAAAAACACATGCAAAGGGAGACTTTCTCCTTATTATTCCCAGTCCTTTCTCTTGATGAATACCTTGAGAAATAAGACTTGCTTTTCACTCCTCACAAAACTTGAAAATTCTCTCTCTCTATTGATCACTCACTTTGAAATTATGGAGACAAGAGAGGGAAAATGAATTTTATGAAAAATTCAAATTTTTTTAATCCTTTTATTTTCCTCATTCTTCATTATGAAAATTCAATGCCTGTACTCATGAGTGTACCCTCCTTAAGTTTTTTAACTTGAAAAAATCCAAAGTTTTTTTCTATGCCTATAGTACTTGTACAAACTAAACAATAAAGATTTTTATCCAATCAAATTAATTTCAAAGGAAATTTTATCAAATTTTTATAATCTTAATAGAAAAAGGAGGAATTGTAGATATGGAATACAAATAAAATTTGAATATAATTCTCAGTGTGAATTTTCTTGTAAAAAATATATATTTTACTAGTTGAATTTCATGAAGGGAAAAAAATGAAAAAGAAAAGAATTTCAATTTTAGTTTTTTTTTCTCTCTCCATTTTTTTTGTTCAAAATACAAAAATGTCCTGGGGAGAATTCTAAGATTAAATTTTCTTCGTTGATATATCACAACACAACACTATAGACTACACAGCGCACAGAGGCTCAAAAATTCTTGTCAATGGAAATTCAATGTAAAATTTGTTTTTTTTCTCCCGGATTGTCTCTCTACAAAAAAAATTCTTATTGAAAGGTAAGGACACGTGTGTTGGTGTGTGTAAGGATGCATGAATTTTTTAAGTTGGTTTATGAATCTTTTAAAAACAGAAAATTCCTCTTTTTTACTTTCTCCATTGGGGGTGTCTGTCTGTATGGGGATATCTATGACTTTGTTACATTTTCCACTTGTCATGTATCATTCTTCTAGACGATGGGTTAGCATTAGACTCTCTCTCTCTCTTACAAAAGTGTCCTTGTACAAGCTAAAAAGCCTTGTCTCCATCCAAGCGACCCAACGACCCATACCTTGGCATGTCCACAGAGCAACAAAACATGGAGCTTATGTTTGTTGTATAGCATGAAGGAGGGAGAAAGCTGTAAAAAGGTGGAAATACATTGGATTTATATACACAATGTATATTTCCTTGTCGTGGCGATAGAATGGGATCCCATGAGATATGACGTGATGAATTGATTTGAAAATCGACTCTGACAACCCAGACAAGTAGGAGTCGCATCGTTTCCGCTGAGGTTACGCACCATCACTAACTTCTTTCTCTGCTTTCTCTTCTTGGAAGGAAGAAAGGGGGGTATGTGTGTGTAAAATTCGGGAGAGTAAAAAACCTTCCCATGTCACACCCACGTCAAAATCCCATGTAAGAACAAATGACCCACTAAACACAATTTTAACACATGCTCTCCCAACTTGACAGTGTACACCTCATTTAATTTTTAAGCTTACTAGTCTACTGGGTTCATACTTTATATCCATCAACATATCTGTACAAACACACTTTTTTAAAATACATTAATCATTTTCTCAATTATGTAACAGTAAAATAATTTTTATCAAGAAATAAAAATTATTGTGGGCAATGATGCTCAAGATTTAATTTGACTAGAAAATTGAGCAATTTATTTGTGGATTCAAGGATATCTTTCATATGAGATGACAAAGTGAATGAAATGGAGTGATTGTAAATGAAAAAGATAAGGAAGAAATTTGAGTTGAAGGTGTTTCAAGATGCATTACAGAATTTGGGTAAAGTTTTTTTTGGAGGAATGTAAAAAAAGAGAGGAGGGAAAGTGAGTAGTGATAGAGAGAAGGGAGGGAGGGAGTTATGACATTACTGCTGTTGCATCTAACTAAGTATTCAAAGCACAAATGGGAGAATTTGAAGAGGGGAAGGAGAGTAGCTTAACGTACTTTAAAGGAGGGAGAAGAGCCCAAAGGAACGTGAAATGGTGGCTGTAAGTGTAAGTGTAAGGCAAATTACATTAGGAAGTCGGTTTATTCGAATACCAAATGCAATTGAGTCTCAAAAGGAAGAAGGGAGGGGAGGAGGAGGTGAAGGAGTTGACGGAGAGGGAGAGGAATTCGCAGCATGAATACATGATGATGAGAGAACTTGGAGGTGTATTTATATATATTAGACCATCTACAAAAAGTTTTTGAGTGTGGGTATTTACCTCCACTGAGGTGAGCTCTCCTCTTCTTATACACAAAGCAGCAGGAGCAGAGAAAGCAGGAGGCAACTGTGATGAAAAGTAAGACCAGAGTAACTCCAGCTATAATCCCCACCACGACTGACGGCCTAGAGAAATCACAACAACATACAATTTTCTACATGTACATACAATACAATACACCATCCCTCAGATAAGGACCGAGGCTTATCCTTTCAAAACTAAGGTAATCATCATCCCATCCTATTTTCTATTGTGTCTACATTCTCCATCATCCAACACTCTTACCCGTCCCCCCCTCTCTTGTACCAAGAAGAGGGGGGGAGTACATGGAATATTATCAATTATATTGGATTTAGGGAGACCGTGTATGTGTGTGTCAGTATTAGGAGGAGGAATGAGTGAAAGACTGACTGGGGAAAGGAATTAAGTGTAATCCGTAGGATTTTATCATGTCAGTCCAAGTGGACTCAACTAAGTTAAATCTTAAGACGACAGCAAGAGCTTTCTCTCTCTCTCTCTCTTTGACCTGATGCTTTCCCCATCTTCACTTTTCACGTCACCGCCCTTTCTCTTCCGCCTCTCTTACTTTCTCTCTAAAGTTGGTCCATCCAACACTCTATAAATGAGCTATCCTTGACATGGCCTTTTATATCACATGTCATTCACAATCTTTCATGCCCTATAGATTTTCTAAAAAGGAATAAAAACAGAGAAAGTTGGGAGGAGTGAAATCATGGACTTTGCTGATACACAAAAAGTGAAAATATTGAGGATTTTACATAAAAAATATTCACCCCATGGCGAAAGTTTATTTTTCCCCATTTACCTAAAATTAATTCTTATAAATTAATGGGAGATGGGAATTGTAGTTTATATTTATTGTCTCAATAAATTTCATGAAAATTGGAAAAGAGTAGAAAACTCTCAAATTTTCGAAAGAAACCTTCCATTCTTTATAAGAATACATAAGAATGCAGAGATAGAGAGAGAGTGGCTTGTGACATGAGATTTTTCCCTGGACAATCACAAAATTGAATAGAAGTGAAGTTGGGACATGGAATGCAATTGAGGGGGAGGCTGTGGCTGGGTAATGTACATTTAGTATTAGAGAAAGAGAGAGAGAGGACTAGAAACGTGAATGTGCTTTTACAGGGGAAAGTTGTAGTCTTTTTTTATTATACACTTTCCCTTTAATATATTTGTTCTCTGTAGTGCACTCTCTGCGTGTATAGACAAGAGTAATAGATATAGAGAGAAAAAGAAAAGGTAAAATGTATCCAAGTTTACTTTCTCTCTTTTCGGTTAGAGAGTCTGAAGAAGAAGAAAGTAGCTGGCAGAATAGAATTGACGTGCCCTATCATTTTATCACTTTCATTTCATTTCTCTTTTCTCCCTGTATCCTCCTCCCCCCTCTCCCTTTATTTTGTGTGTGTCTGTGGTGTGAAATTTTGCTCAGAGCCATCATTTTCCTTTTCAAAATATCCACTTTCTCTCTCTTTCTTTACTTCTTGCCTTGTAGCTGGGAGAGTGTAGCAAAAATCATTTTGACCGGGGGCTAATATACATGGACGCACGTAAGCCAACCTTTCAAAATTTACGCCTTTGATAAATTCTCAATTACTCTCCTCCCCGCCCCTTCCCTCCCTTCCTCTCTCTCTCTCTCTTCTTTGACTCTCAACGAAAAAAATAGGACCAAGAAGTGGGGCGTGTGTGTGGGCAATTTTTTTATTGGACTTTCCTCAAGGAATCATGACAAGCCAGTAGAAGAGAGAGAGAGACTCTCAAGGCCTTTAAGAATAAATACAACGTGGTTTTTTTTGTGTCCATATCCCTTAAAAACTTGTCTCTCTTTTTTTTAAAAAAAAGAGTTGTACTCTCTATAATTCCAGCTTCCATTTCTGCTTCCTGGAAGGGGAAAAAGAAATGTTTGTATATCGACTCTTGGTAAAAATTGAGCGAAACAAAAATTTGTTTTCCCAAGTTGATCCCATGTTTTTTTTATATACAAGAGAGAGAGAGATGAAGGTACATATTTTTTGGCCTCGTGGTGTGTACAAATGACGAGAGGGCACATTTGAGAAGAACGTGGGCTTTTAGACATACGTTCAGTTGCCTCAATTAATCTCAAGTCTGGATATATGTAGACTGAGGGGGAGAGGGGGGACATTGGATCCACACGCTGGCCACATGGCAAGTGGAGTGAGTTGAATAATGAATGAATTTTACTTGCTTAGCCTCTCATGCCAATGTTTTTTGAATCCCTCATGTTCTATGTATATGTACACATATAAAACTTAGTCCTGCCCATGATGAGAAAGGGAGAAAATCTTCACAATTCTGTAGAAAAAAATATTAAACATTTATACTTACACATGCTCTCACTTCTTTTCTTTCCCTTCCTCTTTTTTTGTTGCTTTATGGAAATTTGTCAAATCCTCAATCCATGTTTTTCTATTTTCTCCCCCTCAAAAATATCTTTCTCTCTCTCTCTCTCTTTCTCTCAGTGAAAGTAAGTTAAGCTAAGCTTTCCTGTCTCACTTTACTTTTCCTCTCAAGTTCTTTTTTTAACATTTTTTTGGAGGCTTGTAATATTTAAGCCGTCAAGAATTGTCAAGATGAAAGAAAACGAGTGGTGGGATTAAATTTGGTTGTGTGAGCATTTGTCAACATAATTGATTCACTTGGAAATAAAATAAGAGAGATTTTTTTGAGTAAATTATAGGACACAGATAAACATAAGGAGTATTACATTACACAAGTTTAGACTCAAGAGACAAGAAAAAACTTTCTCTTTTTTTTGTATTTCTATCAACTCTCCTTGTTTATCATATAGCCTAATCTTCTTAACAGGATAAATTCCCCAGCTTTAGTTTTCTCCCTTTAGACATAAAGTATAAGCTTTAGACTATAAAATACAAACATTTTGATGGGAAAATATTATCATCAGATTTATATTCCCATTTTTTTACCGAGACTTTCTCCCAATCCTACGCTTCTATGGACTGATGGGTGGCAGTGATTTTTGAGATGGTGTTAATTCCTCATTTTTATCACAGAGCTTTGCTTAACTTAATTAAGCGTATAAGCTCTGCGTGTAGAATATACAGCTCGAGAATATTTACTGAATAAAAAGAGGCCCTTGTTCTATTCAGCTTCTCCCCCCCCCCCTCTCTCTCTCTTTTGTTCTCAACTTGAAAAGAAATTCAATGACTTTGTCAAACGAAAAATGATATTTTATCAAAAATATGGAAAGATGAAAGAGGTTCATATTTTGTGTTGTACAAAGAGAGAGAGAGAGAATTGACATTAGTTGGAATATTGTGTATAAAATTGAGAGCTTTTCATGGGAAGGAAATAATGAGGGTTCATTGAGATGATGTATGATTAATTAGCCTCTCTCTCTCTTGAAAGGCTTTCTTTTTTTATATACAAGGACAAGTAAGTGTGGGCTAAGAAGTTTGAGGGGGTGTACATAATTTGATATGGGGGATGGGGGGGGCAGTTAATTATTATTTGTTGAGGACACGAACCGTATGAGAAATGGAGTCAATTCATTGATGTCATCCTCATCCCCTTGCCGCATGGTACAGCAATATTTAAAGGTTGGTGTTCCACAACAGGAGGAGGCTGTCGTCGACTCCATTTGAGGACAGTAGAACCCTGTGTTCCATTTCCCAAATGTGTCAATGTATCCTGAGCAATATTCATTTTCTAGAACTGTGTCAAACAAAATAAAAACAAATCATTATTACATTTTTTTTCAATTCCTTTAAATATTATTACAAAAAAAGTTATGGCTCTTTAGAATAACAGTGGACTTTTCATTTTTAAATCAGTGCATTTTTGTTTACCAATACAAACTTTTTCAATTTAAAAGAGAAAGCCACAGAGAGATTCTTCTCTTGTTGTTTATTTTCCTAGAGGAGGAGAATTGGTTGGCTGATCCAATGCCAAGTTTCAAAATTAAATTTTTCTCAATACATTCCACTCTCCCCCCTCCTATTTGAATGTTGGGTGGCCAACAAGGCGGAAAGGAAAGCTACAGCTAGTCCGTCATGAATAAGAGAAATTCCAATAACTTTCTCTCTCTTTTCTCTCCTTTTTTTGACTTTGTGCAACCAATACAACTAATGTTGCAAAATATTCACTCTTCTAGAAACAGACCAATCTTTTTCTATATATTCTTTTCGTTTTGAGAGAGAGAGAGAGAAAGAAAGGGTTGAGGTAAGGTTGAGTGGCGCAATGCTGCCTCCCATGCTACCTCCCATAGTGCCTCCCATAGTGCCTCCCAAT
>JAQIVZ010000449.1:0-66742 GCA_034700945.1 Arrhopalites spinosus
CTAAAATATCTTGGTGATCGGTTTACAAGGAACGGAGATAAAAAATCATAATCATTACTTTTTGATCTCCCCTCGTAGACATGGCCACAATTGGGAAGAATGTCTTTTTCTCCATTTCCCATAATGAGACATGGAAAATGGTGAAGGGTATGTGGTAAAGAGGGAGAAAGTCTTGTTAATTGGAGTTAATTAAAGGGAACTTAACAATTTTCTTGTGGGTTTATTAGTTTAACCATTTAGCTTCTCCACACATTCATTTCATCTAATTATGAGCACATCTAATGGCTTCCGTTTATTATCCTTCCCTCTCTCTCTCTCTATATGGCCATTCCCCAATTGCCTCAAGAGTTTTGCCACTCCATTTAAAAAGAACAAAAGAGAGACAGAGAGACGGAAGGGGGGAGGGCCACGTTTTTGGGGGGGATACAATTGGTGAATTAGTCTTATTAATCAAGTCAAGTAGATCAAGTCAAGAGATGTTCTTTGAAGGCAACAGACTCATTCATTACTCAATGACTCATGGATAACACCTTGAGATTACGCATTAACCTTTTATCACCCAAAAAAACAAGGGAGAGAAATTTTCTCCACAACTCCTAGTCCTACTCCACCATCTTTTTTTTTTACCTTTTCTCTCTCTCTAGGGGAAGATTCATCTCTTTGAGAAAGACTTTTGTGAGGGAGATGGGCAAGATAAGCAAAGTCGAGACTGTGAGGAGACGCTCGTAGAGATAATCACACAAGAATTTTGCAGGGGAGATAAAGAGATACCAAAACTTTCTCTGACTTTCTACAGGAAGAGAGCTAATGATGAACATGGCGGACAGAGGGGAAAGATTCATGTGACAATAATTGCCTACTTTTTTCAAAAATGTTTTTTGGTTTTCTTCTAATGAGAAAATTCAGCACAGAATTTCCCACAATTATTGAACTACATACACGTTTTGTATTTTTTGCTGCAGAATATTAAAAACGGCGTCTAAGTTTAACAAAAAAAATTTATTTTAAACTTTGAATAATGTGACGTGGAGAGTAGTCAATTTTAGGAAATAAAAAATATAAAAATAGTTTTTTTGTGTGCAATTTCTCTAGTACTAGTGATCTACATGAAAATCTCCGTGTGATCGCATTTCATGCCATGTCATTCTGTTCAAGGATAAAAAAAAGAGTTTTATTGGCACTTTTCAAGTGTCTCTCTCTCTCTCTCTTTCTCTGTTGACTGCTTTTCTACCTCGTCAATTCCAGTTGCATCTTGTCGTGTACATTGTACATTGTCCCATGTATTTTGTGAGAAGAAAAAAAAGAAGAGGCTTTGAGTTCTCAAACAAAGTCCCATGTCTCTTGTCACATCTTGAGATTCGAGATTTTTATATTTTTTTTGGGAGATGATCATACAAGAGAGAGAGAGAGAGAAAATAAATATAAATGTAGAGAGACAGGAAGGAAATTGATGCTTGGGATGACAGACAATGTCTTGACACACAAAAGAATTATTTTTTTCTTACAATGTACACATGCTTCATCTTTATGACTTTGTCACAAAAATGGACAAAACATTTTGAATATTTTTTTTTATTATTTGTTGGGATCAAGAGAGTCTCAATTTTTTGGAATAAAAATATTTTGGTTCCACTTTGACGCCACTCTTAACTTTCTCTTTTGCAAGGCCGCGCTGGTTACTAAACTAGTAAGAGCTCGTTTGATGTTTTTTGGCTGCAAGATCGCTCAGTTCATTAGACGCTAAAAAAAGAAAGGACAAAAAAGTGACCCTCCTCACTGTCTCAGCCGTAGAGACCAAAAAGCTTTATCTGTAAGTCCCACGTCTCCCATTTACGAGACAAAAAAAATAAATGTGGTCTCCATTTTAACTTAAAAGTTTGGAGAAAAATCTGGGATGGCCATTCATGTCCAAATAATATTTGAAGGTTGCATAATTCCTCAAAGTAAAGGAGTAGCAACAATACAAAAAATTTCTTTTTCATTGAAATTGGAATCGGAACTTACTTAGTTTTGGGTACTTGTAAGGACACACAGAGAAAGAAAGAGTGGTCGTACTTTTTTTTGGCTTACATGCCATTGGGAATGTAACACCAGAGGAAAGTCTAGAGAGGGAGAAAAAAAATAAGAAATATTATTCTCTTCTTGTTCTCTTGGCAAGATTTATCTGTTAGCAAAAAGGGAAGAATTTGCTCCACATCTTTATGGAACATGCAAGGAGACCCCAGTTTTTTTGAGGGGGCCCGTGATCTCTGTGGACAACAATGCTGAGGATGGAGGGAGGCAGGGAATGGTAAAGTCCAGTGGCAGTGAAGCATGAACCAGAGTTTTTGGCCTCATTTAGATTTAAGATATTGCACATGGAGAGAAAAAACATTTTTTGTCATTTTGTTTGTCTATACACCACTTAGGACATCCCCCCTTCACCATCTTTTATGGCAACCTAACCTCCGTCAAGAGAGAGACCCCCCTCCCCTCTCTTTTTTATCTTTTACTTTCTTTCTTTTTAGTTGAAGGACAAACGGAGATAAATTTTAGGCAAGACAATTTTCCAAAAATGGAACTGGCCAACCGTCTCAAGTTTGGATTGAGGTGAAATAGTTTTTTTTTATTGATTTTAGCTATTCCCTAATTTTTAAGGGTTTTTTTGCACAACTTGAACGCCATTTGGTTTCAACTCAGCCTTTTTGTGCGGACAGAGACTTAAGAGGTCATGTTTGGTAAACATCTTTTTAAAATCGCAAATTATTTATTCCTAAAAAATCACTTTGTCAAATGTTCTTTTTTGAAAAATACAAAACTTTTTTCAAATCCGGAATCTTCTCTTGAATAAAATTTGCAAAAAGATTTTTTTTCCTCCAATAAATTTCCATATCATCAATACCAGAGAGAGACACTCATAAATTGCCATTTTTTTATAGAGCCAATCTTAATAAAAATCTCACCTAAAATTAGCATATCAGAGATGACAGGAGAAATAAAATAAACACAAAATTTTACAACTTTCTCCCATAATTTTATTTCATGAGGATCCACTTTCACGAGTCAAAAAAATCAACAATTTTGACTTTTCCCCAAAAACTTTTTTATTTTTCATCTCGTCTCTCTTCCCTCTGAGGATGACTTTCCTTATCAAAAAAAAATTGATAAAGTTTTTCAAAAATAAATAAAACTCAGTTCATTTATTTTCAAACTGAAACGCCGATCACTCCATTTCCCAAAATAAAGTCTGTAGTGTCTCCCTCGGTAAAAAAAATGGGGGTTAACTTGATGCGGAGGTTGAGCTCATTTGACTTTGGCTTTTGAGAGAGGGGGGAGAGCATAAAATTTAAATAAAATGGAGGGGTTAATGGAATATGAAACTAAAGGGGACGTTTCCTTTGCATCTCCTCACTCTCACTTTCACTGAGGGAAGAAAGGAGGTCAACACTATATAAATAAATATAAGAAATTCCACTCATTTTTCATGAAAGAAAGACTGGAGAAAGCAAGAAGAGGAGGAGAGAGAGATAAGACTGACTGACGAGCCAACATTTTTTCATCTTTGGTGTGGTGGTGGCTCCCCAAAAATCAAATGGGGAGAAAGTGCTTTCTTTTTTTTTCATCGTTTGCCTCTTTCTCCTTTGTGATGCCAAAATAGTTGTACTTTTCATTCTCATCGACCATTGTTTTTTTCTCTTTAGTAAAAAGGGAAAGGCAATGCACTCACTGAATCCATTTTTAGTCTTTGACGATGACTACCATTCTGGCAGTTGGCACATTGACATTAAGCCACAATTGCACTCTCTAGTCTTCTTCTTTCTCTTTCTCTCTCTCTTTCCTGTACAAAAGTTTTTCTCTTCATAATACTTAAATTTTACTCTTCTTTCTCCAGTCTTTTTACCTTGAAAAAGGTAAAAGGGGGGACTGTTGATTTTAACGGGGGAATGGAATTTGTCTAAACTTTCAGTTTGTTTTTACAATTATAGCAATGGCCAACTTTCCCTCAGCCACAAACACACAAAAACCAAAAATAGTTTTTTGGTGGGGATTCTGAATTGGATGTTACTTGTTGGGCTCAATCATTTTCTCCTTTTTTATTTTAAGGACAAAAGTTTTTCCTATAAATGACAAACAATTGAATTTTTTGTTCAACTTAAACGCCATTTGAACAACTTGAGCCGTTTCCAGCGCCAACGTCATGTAGCTACATGTTTAAGTTCATCGTGGTGTTTTTTGAACAAAATTTTGGATAATAATTAATGAAAAGACTCGTTTAAAAAAATGGAATTATAAAAGCCACAATTTGTTTAACATTGAATTTAACAAGAGACCCCCCACAAAGAGTGAGACCCCCCTTTGAAGATTGTGTTTTTTTTGTTATCAAAACACAAAATCAAATCAATAGCCGCCCGCATTATAAATCATTCGTAAAGCTCCCTCTCCATTATCTCTCTCATCATTGGCTTCCCCAAGCTTTTCTCTTTTTCTCTCAAAAGGCATCCCAAAAAACGGGATTCTTTTCCCAGAGAGAAAGTGCAATTGGAGAAGCTTGTTCTTTTTTTCGTGAAAGGGAAAAATAATGTGAAAGTCTTGTTCTATACGCAAATATTTCTCATGACCAATCCAATGAGAATGACTGCACTGCACCATGTCCCCCCTGTCGTTCTTTCTTTTCTTTCTTTTTGTTGTAAAAATTCACTTTTCCACATCAAGTAACTTGCATTAATATTAAATGACAATTTTATTTATTTTTTTCGTAATGTTAAAATTGTCAACTGTCTATTTTTTGAGAGAGAGATTATCTGTAGTTTTTTTTGCAATATAAAAGTTTTTTGCAACTTGAACTCATCCGTCACTTTATGTCTTTCATTGTCATACAAAAATTTTTGAGTGTAAATGGTTTTTTTTTAAAAAAAATTCTCTTCATTTTTACCACTAGAACTGGGACTGGAACTAGGGCTGAGGCATTGGTTTGAGATGAAAGGAAAAAGGAGAAAACTTTTTGGGCCTTGTAAAGAGAGAGAGAAAGAGAAAGAGAAAGGACGTGGGAGGATGGAGGAAACAACTTTCTCTTTTTGCAATGTGCTCAACTCCATCAGATTCTTTTGCAAGGAATTTTCTCTCTCTTTTCTCCTTCTTTTCAAATGCGATGAAGATGAGGAGTCTGTGATCGTGAGTGGAATTTGGGAGCCAAAAAATTCCACTTTTTTTAGCACCCAGACGCACAAGAGAGAGAGAGAGCGAGAAAGTCTTCAATTCAAACCCGTTCATGTTAAACAAGGCGAGTGGACAGATAAAAAAAGGAGGGGAGATTTAATTTACCATCAACATGAAGAGAGAGAGAAAGTTTCTTTGTTGTTCTTCTTTATTTTCCCTCATGTCCATCTCTTTCATCCTTTTTTTCTATTTGTCAAAGCCAAAGCCCTGTACAGATTCAAGTACAGTTGAACCATTTTCTTTTGATTTTGCTTTCTTTTTTAAAGAGCGTCTCTTTTTTATAGAGAAAGAAGAGAATTGGTTCAAGTTTGTAATCTAAATCACACAATTAATTAAATCATGTCAAGATTCAAGTTTTGTGGTTTTGGGGAAAGTGAAATTTAGCAGATTTTACAGAGTGAAACCTGAGGTGAAGGGATGAGATGAAGTGAAAGTGAAATTTTGCATTTAATTAAAATGATTTTCTCTTTTATGTGGTTTTTTTACTGCAGGTTCATGTTATTTGGTTTCATTTTATATTTTGGATTTATTTTAATTCCAGTTTGTAAATAAATTATTTATTATTATCAAGAAACATTATTTTAGAGTTGAACGCCGTTTTAAATTATTTAGCGTTAAACGCCGAAAACTTAACGAAAGTAGCATGACCTTCATGTCATGGTTTTAGTTTATATTTTCACAACTTTGACGCCATTTAACATGTCAGAGGATCCTCCAGTCGATTATATAGGCAAGTTCTCAATTTCCTCTTTCACCCGTAGTAAAAATAAAGCAAGAAGATTTCTTAAAAGGGCCTTTTCCATTGCAAAAAAGGGACACGAAAAAAAAACTGGTTGAGACTGAGAAGCATAAAATTTAATGAAAAAATACTTTCACTCAAAAATCAATAGAAGAAAGGAGCGTCATAAAAAAGAGAGAAAGGGCCAAAACAATTAAATTCCTCAGAGTCTTGTTGGTTGATTGACAAGAAGCAAAATATCTTGGTCCCAAAAAAAAGTCTGTTGAGGCAAGTTGGAGCAGAGGCTGTAGTGAATGAGAATGGGGAAAGGAGAAAGACATGAAGGAACCACATGATGGTTGAGGGATTCAAATTCCAATTGTAAGAGGGAACAATTCATTGTGGAGCTCATCCATTCAATTCAGTCATCTCCGCTTTCATTGTCTTTCCTTTTCCATGGGCAATACATGTCCAGCTTTTCTTTCCCTGACAAACTCATAATACATTATGCATTTTCTCCTTCCTCCTCCTTTTCTCTCTACCCAGAGTATTTCTCATTGTCCTCTTTTCTATTGATTTTACTTTCTCTCTCTTTGCTCATCTTCTATTTGTTGTTTTGTCTAAGGGAAAAGGAGCTCTTTACAGATACACACTCAACTCTATTTATTCCTTGTTTTTTTCTCTCTTCTTCAAAGCTTTCTCTTTGACTTTTGTCCGTCTCTTTTCTCCCTTTCTCCATTCACATTTGCAAATTCATTCAGAGAATCAACCGGCCGCTTTCATGGAAAGGGGAAAAACCTTATAGTTTGGTTTTTGGTGTACTCTTGTTCTATAGAAAAAAAAGTACATGGGGAATTGGAATGCCCGGCAATTCCCTTGGTTTTGTATCACAAAAAACTTGCCGGTTTTCTCTTTCTCTCTCTCTCTCTCTCGTCTTTTTACATGTTCTTAGGATTCTCTCAATCTTTTAAGCTGAGTAGCTCCATTTGTATACACGAATCATGTCCCCCCTTCTTCTTTCATCACTTTCTCTTTAAGGAGGACTCAGTCTTGTCTAGTTTGTTGGGAGAATGCGTTTTCACCAAAAACATTTTACTCTTTGAGGGGAAAGGAAAAGCTGATTTCAAGGGCTTAAAACATTTTCTCTTTTTGGAGTTTTTTTTGAAATGGTTTCTACTTTTTGACTTTTTTTTGAGGTTTCAATTGAAATCTTGTTTTTTTCAAAAATTATTTCTAAAATAAATAGTTAATTTTTTAACAATTTCCTGTCTTCTTTGTGCAAACCGCTACTAGGAAATTAAGGATTCGAACAAGGGGGAGAAACATGGGAGTGGCGTTCAAGTTAAATAAAATTAAAATAATTTGGAATTTTTTAGTTTTTTCTTGGAAAATATAATTTTACATAATAAATTATGTAAAGAAAATGTCATCCATGTAAAAAAATAAATACTTTTAAAGAAAATTTTGACTAGACAAGATTCGCTTGAAATGATTGGAATTAGAATTTTGTATGGTGTAAAATGAAAGAGGGGGTATCATGAAAAGAAAATGAGAATTAGGAATTAAACTTGTAATATCCTTGTTGAATGAAAATGAAAAAATATTGTAAAATGAGAAAGTAAGTTTTCAAAAAGAAGCTTAAACATGTTTTACAAAATGAGATTTTGGAGTCCCCCTCCCATGATTTGTCATCTTTTTTGAAATCATCACATTCAAAAAACTACTTTTCTAATCTCTTGACAATATTCAGATGAGATGGAAAATAAATTTTCTTTAGCCATTCATGAAAAATAAAGTTTACATTTTAAATTATATTTTAAGTCATTCTTCAATTTTAATTGACTTTAATGTAATACATTTTTTGAAATAAGAGTTTAAATATATTTTTTGTGGTTTTTAATAATTTGAAATTATATGTAGGTTAATTTAAATTTAAAATGTCTCAAGTGTAACTTCAATGGAAACTAAGATATACTACGTGGTGCAGGTTGAGACTTTAAAGAATTTGACGCAATTTCATTACCAAAATCACTGAATGGCGTCCAACTCTGTAAAAAAACATTTTTTTTTAATATTCCAAAATTTAATTTAAAAATCTCCAAATTAAGAAATTCAAGTTTCTTAATTTCAGCCTTGTTTATTAATTTTAAATTTTCAAGAAAAAACTAATTTAAAAATGAAACTCCTTGAAAACAATATTTTATATGAAAAAAACCTTGGACTTTGTTTTTTCAAGTATTTTCAAAAATTAGTAAATGATTTGATGGTGTTAAATTAAATAATAATGAAGAGGAAAGTAATGCTTACCCCGCCCACCTAATTTTCTAGTTAATTCTTGACAAAGGAAAAAGCTTTTCTTTTCATATGCCTAATAGTATACACACTCCACAGAGAGAGAGAGAGAGAAAGAGAGTAAACTAATAATGTTAAACTTTCTCCTCAGTGGAAAAGAGAAGCCTTTACCGCTCTTGGCTTTTTGTTTTGTCCCCATGTTTTCTTCTTTGTTTTCCAAGTTTTCATCTCTTTGAAAATCTCTCTCTCTCTGTTATGCACCTATAGATATACAACTTTTTGTCAAAGTCACTCCCATATAATGTTCCCCATTATACACTTCCCCACCAAAGAGGGGACTTCTCCCGTGTCATGGAGGAAGATGCCATTTAATTTGTAATTCAAAAGTTCCATCCACATCAAAGGACCACCTTATTCTTGTCTTTTCCGTCCAGGTCTCAAATTCTTCTTCTGTGGCTCATTTTCATCAGAGACCCCCCTCCCCTCCCCTCGGAGGTTTCCCCCCATGAATCCCATTTCAATGAAAACCACTCTCAAAAAACGTGGAGATTTCTGTACACGCTAAAAAGTCTTTGGTGCAAAAAATGTTGAATTTGTGAGTGAGCAGCGTTCAAGTCTTTTAAATTGAATTTAATTTAAAATATTTGGGTATATAAAATCAAGAAAGTTAAAATTAAGAAAATAATTAGCATGACGTTTAGTTTTAAAGAAAAAGTAGAGTAATGGCAATTTACTAGGCTGTCAACAGCACAAGATATTGAGTGTAGAGTCTAGTCTCTAGACTAAGATGAAAATTTTCTCCATATGTTTTTTAGCTGCCCACATACTTTCAAGGGATTTATTTTTTCTCTCGTCGCCATTTCCAGCCGCTAGACTCTCTTCAGCCTTTTGCCAAGTCTTTAGAGTAAACATTCAATAACAATGATTTTTTTGGGGGGTGGGTTTCTTTTTTGAAAAAATAAAGAGGAGGAGAAGAAGAAGCCCTTGAAAATCCATCATTCAATTGAATATCATCCATCTCTTTCAATCATAATTCACTATCTTTTCCTTTCAACCCTCAAATCTTTCTTAATAGTTTTATGAGCTTATTCCCATCTTTTATATATTTACTCATGATGAAGGATTGGGACCTCAAGAAAAAAAATATTTCAGATTATTTTTTCTAACCCGGGAATATTGAATTACATATTGATATGCTTAATCTTTTTTTTTATATAATAAATTTCATTATCACTTGAGAGACGTAATTCACTAGGGGAAATGGAGTTTTGTAAGCTTTTTACTATTTTACAAATTTTGTAATATTTTTTTGGGGGGATATTTTATTATTATTTTTGTGCAACTTGCACGCCGTTTATAGTGATTCACTACAAAATGATCTTCAACCAAGATGTAGTCCCAATGTGTCTACATCGTCTGAGTCGCCTCTAAAATGTGACGTTATTGAAACGAAAAAGTTGGTTAATTAGTGGGGACACCACCTTAATGTAAAACAAAACAAATCAAATAATAAAAATTTCCAATTTATTCTTGAGCCGACTTTTTGCCGCTGTCAATAAATAAAAAGTGTTGAGTTGTTGAAAAAGAGACGCCCACAGTTCAAATAAAGTCCAGTTATTTACATTGAGTGTAAGTTCATCTGTAGGTACGTACAGGTGAAGAATTTCAATGACCATTAAGGAAATTCCATCATCCATGGCTATGCCCACATTTTTTCAGGTACTGTACTTTACCAAGTGTGAACAATGTTATTAAAATTTGAATAATAAGGAATGACAAAATCCCACTCTCCTTTCCATATCCGCATTAGGCAATTGGGACTGGACTTACAATGTAAAAACCAAAAGCGCCGGCTTGGAGCAAAAATGTAATTCATCATTCCAATATGTAACAAGAATGACAAGTTCTCCAAAGAATATTTTTACCTGTTAATGGCCCAGCCGTTATGATTGTCTACAGGCTATTTTAATATTTGAGCTGAGGGCTCTCATTGACACTTTTATCATGACAATTGCCATGCAAAACTTTTACAGTTTCTTTTTCTTATCGATGAGTCCACACTTTTAACCTCCATCCTTCATGTTTGTCTCTTGTCCCCTCCAGGCGAGTGACATGTCAAATTGTGTTTGTACATTGTTCAACTATTTCAAGTATTTTATTTATTCATTTTATTTAATGTACAATTAAATACTAATATTTATTTAGAGTTAATTTCTTGTATTTAACTTAATTTAAATGTCTTCCAAAAAAAACCAAGATGTAACTTAAGCCCCTTGTAGATGCGTGGGTTGTCAAAACATAAAGTCGGCGTCAAAGTCCAACAATTTAAAATATTGTTTAAAATTTATATATAAATAAATCTTACATAATAAATTCTCAAAAAATTAACGACATACTCCTGTCTTAATCACTCTCAAAAATCTTATTCCCATAATTGAGATTAAATGTATAAAACTAGACTAAAAAAACTATTATTAATTTTACGAGTCACCAACTCCCATTAAAAAAATTTTGTTATAAAGAGAAAGAAATTCGCATATAAAAAAGAGTAACTTTTCCATATCAAAAATAAATCTACTTTTCAAAATATCCACCATAATATTTAATAGATTTAATGGACATTTTTAAAAAATGGATTAAAAAATTAATTCCCTATTTTATTTCTCCAAAAGAATCTTCCAGACAGAGAGAGAGAGAGTTCTAATTAGCTAATAAAAAATAGTTTTTAAAAAACGACGCACCGTTCTCACCCCCACCTTTACATTGTGAATGGGAAAAAAAGTAATAATGATTTTATTTGCTCATTGAGATTCAAATCCTTTTTTTATTACAGAAGTCTGTCCCCTCATTACTTGCATTTTTATGATGAAGCCTTACGATAAAAACTCTACACAGGCCATTCAGACAGAGAGTGCCATTGGCATTGACAGTGAACTTTCTGACTTGGGTTCAATGGGAGAGAGAGACGCTTTATGCGTTTTTTAAAAAAAGAATAAACATGGAGAACAAATATAAGCTTCGAGTCAATAATAAAATGGGTGAACGCCCTACCTGAAAATACAGAGAGGGAGAGGGAGAGGAAGAAAAGATAAGAGAAGACTTTATCATCATGATAATGACACAAAAACGGAGAGGAAACAACTAAACAACATCACATCTCATTTAATTCCCTAAACACATTAGTAAGGGCAAGGCCCCTTTTTCTCTCTTTAATATTGCATTGTGTTCAAGGGAGTATTCCTTTTTCTTCTCATTTGCCACCATTACAAATTAAACCACAGTGAGAGATCTCTATCAATTATTTCTTGATAATTACATCATTTTAAATTATGGATTTTCAAATTTTGTTCTTTCAGAAAACGGACACTTCATAGTCCGCGTACTTTTTCAGAAGTGAGCCAAAAATACTGAGAGGACGCGTAACCGGCGTTCAAGTTTGACAAAAAAAAATGTTTCTATTTTGTGAATATTGATTTGCATTGGATTGTGTGTCCTCCTGCTTGTGGTTAAAAAAGAAGATTAAAAAAGTTTGGAAATGTTTGAAAGGGGAAGAAAAAGAAGAGTTGAAGGAAGATTGACATTGCATTTCAATTACTAAAATTTTTTTTGTGGGTTGGGTCACAACAAACCACGAGCATCACAATGGCTATTTGTACCTTTACATTACTTTAGATTAACTCTCTCCAGCAAGTCCAGTCAAAAAAAGTTGCGTAGAAAACGTACTTTTACTATTACATTATATAGAGCTCTACATATTGACAACTGAATAGCCTTACAAGGGAATTCTTGAGAATCTTGGCCAAAAAAATACATTGGAAGCTATACAGGTACAGTGAGGGCTATAGATTATAAGATTAGATTATGAAGATGTTACAAAAGTTTCCAAAAAATACACTCTATTAAATTAAATAATATTTAATTAAACTTGGAGTTACTAACGACTGTCCACCTTTAGCATTCATTTTTGTTTTGGTGGACTGAGAGTACTTACCGGCGTTGAAGCTACCGAATTAACAAGGTGGACCCACAATTAACTTAGAATGAGTTATGAGCTAAAATGGAGACAAAAATAGAGAACGGCGTCGAACCAAATAAAAAAATTAATATTTTTGAAAACCATTTTTAAAAATTCATATTGCCACCTGGTAAGAAAAAAAGAGGGACATGAAAAATTCCCTAAATAACAAATAATTTGGTGTGATAATACGAGTCAAAGGATTTGTCTGTACGTTTGAAAAACCCCCAAAAAAATTTCTATTTTTTGGAGGGTATTGTTCGTGCGTAGAGAAATTATGAAGTGAAGCCCAAAAAAATGTTACAGGTTTTAAGGGAAAAGGGGAGATGTTTGATAAGGAATATTTTCTAGTCAGAGAGAGAGAACATGCCACAGACAAAAGGGGACCACGAAAAAGCCTGTTCTAGTCCCATACAATGTTACGTCGTTGACGAGAAAAAGGAAATTAAAATTTTCAAGGGGAAAAGACATTCACATTTCACAACTCTTGGGCTTGACGATGATAAGACGGGGAAGACGAAGGAAAACATAAGATTTTCAAAATGCAATGTCCCTATGTAATAATAGAACCTAATGACTTGAGAACGTACTTGTGGAAAAAGAGAGAGAAATAAGAAACCAGATCTGGAGAAAAACAAGCGCTTGTCACCACCATCAGGACATGATTCCAAAACATAATTTTTATTTTAGGATCCTTTGTCTCTCTCTCTTCATCTCTCAACTACAATGACAAATTTCTTATTTCCTATTTTCATCTCACATTCTCTTTTTTTTCATTGTCAAGGACAATTTATTTTATTTTGAAAAAAAATCAAACGTCTTGACGCCACTCGAGTTTATTTTGTTCTCCTTCCTCTCTTGCATAGATCGTAGTTTTTCCAGTTTTAGGAAATTAAAACCATATTTTGTCGTAGTTCAACGCCGATTAAATGCCCGTGAGTATTTGTGGTCTTTAGAGTACTCTAGTCTGCTTACTTGGGTTTTTGGGAGGTCAAAAGGCCAATTAAAAAAGAGCCCAAAATAATACTAAGTCCATTATCAAAGGTTCTAGAGTTAAAGAAGTGGAATAATTTAATTTTTTTGATGTCGTGAATGAGTAAAAGTCCACTAAATAATTGGGTTTGAAACGAAGCAATCGTCAATTAGAAATGTAATGGCCCCCTGGCAAAAGAATTGTAGAGACAGGAGGAAATTCAACTCAACTTTTTTTCCCCTTGTGTTGGATGTACGGATGACTACAATTGCTACAGATGAGATCAGCTGTACAATCCCTCCTTCGCTTGACTTGCTCTCTCTCTCTATAGGTATATATATATTTTTACCTCCTCTTTGATTCTTGAATTCGATTTTTTCCCCAAAATCTTTTTTTCCGTCCACTCATCTTTCTTGGGTAATACATGTCTGTACGTCCGTCTGCAATTTGCTATAGAATTGACAAAGTCCATATTTTTCGTCTCTGGGTAAAATAAATTGTGGGGTAAAGAAAAAAGACTTGAATTTTTGCTTCAAAATAATTTAGATTGAAGAATGAAGAAAAGGAAAACTGATCTGTAGAGATTATTTCATGTATTTCATGTACTCAGAGTAACAAACCAAGTCTCTCTTATATGAGAGAGAAAGGTATAGGACACAAAAAGTATAGACAAAGGGATAACGAGATTGGGAGACTAAGCTGGGGAAGCCTTGAGGGGAAAGAATTGAAATGTGAATGAGAGCGACAAATGACAATGACACAACGGCTGCTAGCCCCATTTTTGGACAACATGTATGGACAACACACAATGGATTTACCTGCCCTCCAATTTTTTCTACATAAAAACAGTTCAAGGAAATATAACAAGTATGGACAAAATGTCTCACAAAAGATTTTTCCAGCTATATCTCTCAAAATTTACACAGAATTTACTTTCTAATGTAGAGAGGAAGCATTAAAAGAATTTTCAATGATTACGGTATTAGATTAAGAATTTAAGCTCCTTTTTTCTCTCTTTATTGTCAGTTAAGACGACTAAGACGATAATTCGGAAACAGTTTCTCTGATTAATATCAATAGGTCACACCATTTTCCCCAACGGTTACTCTTCATTTTTGCTTCAACACACTAGGGCCAGAATGATAACTCTTCTGCGTTTTCAGCAAAACTGAATCAAACCTCGCAAATGGCGTTTAAGTCAAAAAATTATTTCATAACAATAGAACATAATTAATTTACAAAATATTTTACACCAATTGACATGAAAACAAACTCCAGCCGAATTACATAAGAACGGCGTCAAAATGAGGCGTATGAAAAAATCATGTAAGTTTTGTACTCGGTCCAAAAATTAAGAATTCCCAAAAAACCCCATTGTTAGCTTGTTGACTTGAGAGTAGGGACTTGAAAGAAAAAGGGATGGAGGGGGAGGTTGATAATATTTATTATTATTTCACCTTGACACTCCAGACTTACACGCCAGAGCAGGATGGGCTTAGAAAAATAATAAGAATGAGTAGAAACTCATTAAAAACATTTCTCTACATGCCAACCTTTGTTAACTCTTTTATATAACAATCCTTGTGTGATCACTCCGACTCTATATAAAATGAACTTTTTTTGTATATACATATGTAGGAGTCCAAGTATGTGTATTTGTGTATAACAAAAACTATAAAATAAGGGCTCCATATTTCTTTTTTCTTCCTGTCCATACGGTTATTACCGTATGCCTCCAGTTCAGTTCAGTCTAGTTGTATAAGAAGTTATACAATTGACTAGTTGGATATTTACATTTCTTTTCATGTTCAAACGTCATTTTTTAACCCCTTTTTACAGGGGGGGGGGGGGTTCTGGTTGGAATTGGGGTAGACAATAATTTTTACTTTTATTTACAGTTTACCCATTAGCATAGCTACATTACACGTACAATGGCTTCTGTTGTTTCCCAACTGTATCTATTGCATGTTTACCATTGTTTTTTTTTCCTACGCTTGTTAATTCTTCATTACCTCAAAGAATCTCACTGGAGCCCTTTTTGTAACATGGATCATGGGGTCAGGCTAAAAATGACCTTTTTTGGGGTTTACTTTTTTATTTTAATTAAAACTAATATCAATTATCTATTTTTTATGTATTTAATGTGGCTCCCGATTCTAGTTTCGCTGTCTCTGCAGTTCGTAGTTATTTCACTTATTCGGCGTCCAAGTCCTGCACCAAAAAATATTAAAAATAGTGCGTCAACTCTCAAGTGAAAAAATGTCCGAAATTTAAAGAGAAAAACACGCAAAAGAAAAAAAAGTACGCACCATTTTTAATTAAGTGTCAACATACCTTCACGTTTTTTGAAATTCTCAAGTCTGAAGTCTGCAGAATATGAAAAAGAGTAAGTAATAGAAAAAACCATTTGTCCATGTTAACAGTCAAAAAATGGAGAAAGTAAAAAAAAAGAAGTCTTGGAATTGTTAGAAGACGAAAAAAAAAACAAACAGGAAGGAATAGCCCATGGGAGACAAAAGAATCTGGGAGAATTGTTATGTACAATGCAATGGTCAGTTCCACTCTATATGCCATGAAGGTACAGTCTTCACAATACGGTTTCACTGCCTAAGATAGAACACAATTGCTCCCTCCACACAACTCTTTGGGGAAATTGCGTGTGCACGCCTTATACATTATAGAAAAAACGTGCAAAAAAAACTACAGACTTTGCTCTTTGCTCTGTAAGAAAAAGGAGGGGGGAAAAATCTCAAGTTATAAGGGCCTTCATTATATTTAGAAATGCCTTACCTACAGCTTTGTCTAGTATAAAAGAGTAGCCAATGATCTCAATTGAGGCCCCATCTGTATTTATATATAGATGTGTATATATCTATTTTTTTAGCAAGAGATGTACTTTTATAATCCTTGGCCATCCATCTAACTTATTACAGTTCATGGCATTCCTCCCTCTCGTAAAGTTTTATATTGTTTGCAAAACTATACAGAGTGTTATGTAATTATAAGCCTGTAATTGCCAGTTGCAATTCTCTCTCCCTTTCTTGCCATTTTTTGCTTCTTTCCTTACAAAGCACTTCTTTTCAGAAACTTGGGTCCTGTCAACTGGCTAGTAGATGAATCCATCATTCTTGTGAATAATTAATTGCTCTCTCCTCCCCTATAAATCTTTTCTACCCAGTTTCTTATTTTTTTTCTCTTTACTAGTTATCAGCTCCACACAAATTATTCAATATTTTGTGGCCAACATTTTTTGACTAATAAATCAATTTTCTTCTCATGGAGATGAGTGGCGTTTCAACTTGGACAAATTTAAATAATTAGGTTTTGCGGTTTTAGTTTATTGGAATTGTCACAGAGGAAAATTTTGGGGATTTTTTTCTACTCCTGTGAGAGAAGGAAAAAGGGGAGGGAAAAATTATTTTTGATGTACATCAAGGTTCGCTGTCTCTAGTCTATTTTGAGAATTGATGGGGGGTTTCCCTTCTTCAGGTCATTAGGCAACTTCTTCCCCCTTTTTCTTTCGGGAAATTCACTGAGGGGGAGAAAATGGAGTTGGCCTTTTTGGACTCTCATTAATAAAATAAGTTTTTCTCCTTGATTGCATGAGAAAGAAGGGGATGGCTAGACTGTCTCTTTGCCTTTGTTTCTTAATTTTTCATAAAAAACTTTTTATTAAAATAATTAGAAATTTCTAAGCACAACCTACATTTTTTTAAATGTCCAGTGGTCTCAATAAATTCATGATCGGAAATAATTAAATAAAAAAATCCCCATGAGTCAAAGATTACTTCTTTTAATTCGTTGGCGAACAATTCGGCGTCAAAAATACGGAATGGCGTTCAACTCTAAAAAATAATCCAAAATTTTGTTTACACAAAATAAAATTCCATTTAATTCTTTTTTTTTAAAAAAAAAAAATTACCCCATATCACTTCTACTCTAAATATCAAATTACAATTTTCCCGAATAAATAGCCATTTTTTTTTATTTTGTCACCTCCCCCTCTCTAAAAAAACTGAATAAAATGTTTATTCAATTGACAATTCACTTTTGAATAGAAATGGACCATAGTTCAAGTTTACAAAGAACTCTTACTCTCCATGAAAAAAAGTATAATAAAAAAAAGAGAGAATACTAAACTACCCATTAAATTTCACGTCTCTTATTTCATTTTTTAAAAGCCTTTTTTTTCACAGTGTCATTTTTAACCCTATTTAAACTTTTAAAAATTCCTTTACAATATTTCCACATGTTCATGCCCTTTTTCTACACTATACAAAATATACAAAGTAAGAGAGAGAGAGAGGGAGGATTTTAATGAAAAGTGGCAAGTTATCCCGAGTCTAATAAAAAGGTATATCTTTGATACTTTGGACTCGTAACTTCAAATTCAACACACTCTCTCTAGTCTATACCCGTCGTAAAGATTCCAAGCGGAGATTTCCCCATTGGTATTACCTAAAGGAGAGAGAGACAGAAAGGGAAACATTTATTTCATAATATAAAATATTTTTCAACAAAATCCTTTTCCACCGTCATATTTATTTATATCCCTCTCCAACTCCCCCATCTCCCATTAATTCTTGTAGATTCCAACTTCTACTTTGTAGTGCTCTCTCGATTGTTGAGGCTTGAAAATGAAATGAAATACAAGCAAAAGGTTTTGGGACTGGTTCGTACATTAGTCCACTGGTAAAATTTTAATGGAGAGTAATGAAGGATGATGAAAATTGTTCTAGTTAAAGTTAACTAATCTTAATCTTGCCCTTGTTTAAGTTAGCCAAGAAAACACAAGAATTCTCTCAGGTATCATTCCCCTCTTTTTCTATCCAATTGGCCATTAGCGTCATCCCTAATGTCTCAAAAAGATGGAGTGTGAATGACAGGTTGACAGAGAAGCCCTTTCTTGATTCTATTCAAAAGTTTTGCTCTCCATTTCTTTCTATGGAATTTTTCTAAAATTCCACTTTGTATATACAAGTACAGGTATTTGTATAGGTATGTATGGAGTAGTGAAGGAGATAAAGGCAAGTACAATTCACCTTTAATCAAGACCAAATTTAGAGAGGAGGGGATAAAAAAAATGGTGACGAATCCAATTGAACGGTCAATCTATTAGATTAGAATATTTGTAGAGTGGAGAATGGAAATGCAAAGATTTTCTACAGCGAGTTTTCTTTTCAAAGGGGGGAGAATCTCAATGAATGGAATTCAAAGGGAATTTCTTTTTTTTTCTCTCTTCTTTTCAATGACATCTTTCAATTCCATTTAAACAACCAGAGAGAGAGAGAGAGGGGCGGCTAGTGGGGAGTGAAGATGTTTAATTAAGAAATGAAAAATGTTATTTAAATTCAACTCTGTATGTACTCACATGTAAAAGAGATTCAGGTAAGAGTTTTTTAATTGGAAGGATAGGAATTTAAATATAAATAAATTGTCATGTAAAACAGAGGACTAATTAATTCACAATTTATTGCGACTAATTTATCTGAATTTGAATTTTAGTGCCGCCATGATTAATCTAAACACTCTTTTGAGTTGGATAAGTAAACTTGTGACAAATTGACAATAAAATATTCAGATTTAATTAATCAATGATTAACATGTAGGTGATTGAACAATTAGCGAAGGATCTTTTTAACTTTCACGAAACTCGTCCTTCCAATACACTGTGCCCTTGGTACGCTTAGAGTATGGAATCGGCGTTCAAGTCCATCAAAAAATAAACATAGAAAGAATTTAAGTTGTAGAAAATGATCAAAATATTTATACAGAAAAACTCTTTACAATAAAAAAAGGGGAAAATAGCTGTACTCGATATGAATATGATAATGAAAATAAAATGGATGGAGGATGACAGAATGGACAAGATTTCATAAATGTAATGCCCCCATTCAAGGGACACTCAAAAGGACGGAGGGCTGGAGAGTGTAGGGAAAAGAGTAACAAAAATAGGGGGCAGGGTATGGGATTGTGGATATAGGGATTTTCATCTCAATTTCATTATTCACTCACCCGCCGTCTCTTTTGTATGAAACGAAGGATAAAAATAAATATTAAGCCATGTTTCCCTTGTGCATCATTATTTATTAAGTCAGCAAAACCCAAGTGTACATTTGCATTTATATTTTTTGTACACTCTAGCCTTACCTCTCTCTCTGGACTATCAATACCCTTTGGGTTTCCTTTTGTATCCTTTTAGAGTAAAAGCTGAGACTTGATGAGGATCAAATGAACTTGGAGTTCCTTATTCCATCTTTGTAATCATATGTTTACATTCCTCCTCCCCTCCATTTCCTTTTTCTCCCTGGACAAAAAGTCTTTCAGCTCCCCCCATTTCTTTCACAGCCCTTGGAATGGATATCTCCAATATTCTTAGTTTGTACAGATGTCCACACTTTTTATGTATCATTTTACGTCATTCCATGACACTCCATCTGCTCCCTTTTCAAATCCTTTTTTCAATTGTGTTGTCCGAGTGCCTTACTTTTAATGTGTTTTGATTGATTTTAAATTGGAGATGTTGAGAGAAATATTTTTGAGGGACTTGGACGCCGTTTTAAGTTTGCCTACAATTTGTGTTGGATATTAAGGAAAAGTAGCTGAATTTCGTAGAACGGAAAGTTGGGAGAGAGGGAGATTGTGTGGAAATGATAATTGAAGTGATGACGAGGAAGATGGAGGCCAGAGTTTGTCTTGGAGGAGGAGGAGGCCGTAGATCAAGGAAAAGAATGAGCCCTTTGGGAGAACTTTTCAGGCTCCCTCCCCTGTCTTGTCCCAACTTCTTCTACATTCCCCTCCCCCCCCCCTCTTTCACGTCCCTTTAATTCAACTTTCCTCTGTCCAGGAGTCCACGGAACTTTTCTTCCTTCCTTCCAACTTTTTCTCTCTTCCCCCACTATTTCTCCCTGTCTTTGTCATGAAGTTATTTTTACAAATTTTTTGGTGCAGTTTGAGTGAAATAATTTGGACTTGACTGGCTTTATCTGGTGGAGATTGACAAAATTGACTTCAATGAAAGCGGTGGATTGTAATGTCGAAAAATGAATTTAATGTTAAATTAAGGAAATTCTTTTAATTGGTCCCCATTTTGTCTAATCTGTTGAAAAAAAAAATTTATATTTTGTTCTGTCTTGTCTCTTCATGGAAGTGTAACGGGTTCTTTTTGTATTAAAATAACTAAAATTAATTGACATTAAACTCAATAACAAAATTGAATTTTATTTTTGTGACACTTCAACGCCGTTGACAACAATAATTCCAGAATCAAAGTTCGAAAAAGGAGTAGTCATAAAAGTGAACTAAGAAGCTAAAACAAAATAGTTGGGATTATAAAAATGACCTAAATGGTCCGAATAAGAAATTATGCAGTAGCTTCAATCAAATTTTGTCTCTTGTAAGGATCTGGGAAGAATAAAAGTAAGATAATGATAAATGATTCTACATCCGTCTCCCACCATAGCCCCCACTTTGTCTCACTTGCCAATAATTCTCCCCAATTCTGACGGAGGCATAGGGGAGAGACATGATGCCAATTACAAGTGAACTCAAGCCAATCGACTCTCCTCCTCCGCCACAGACAACAGACAATGACCATCACGCCAGGCCAAAATGAGAGGGAGAAATGTTGTGCTCACCCTGAAAACTATCTCTGATACTTATTCCAAGAGGGGCAAGATAGAGAATTTTCAATGATTTATATACTAAATTTGTGGCCTATCAAATCAATATCAAGTCCAATGAATGACTCAACCCAAAAGAGAGACATTGAATCTCTTACAACTTACAACTTCCAAGAGAAGGAGGGTGGCTAGTTTTGAACAAGAGAGAGACACAACTCGAAATTTCTCTCTTATCAACTCAAGACAATTTATATAAACCATTTGCTATAACATATAAAGCCAAATATATAACAAAAGAAGAGAGAGATTCCCCTTCCGCCTCCCAGAAGAGCAATTCACACTTTGTAACATCCACAGCCAATTAAATGTTTCCTCGTCTTGTATAACTTTGTTTCTAATATATTCCATGGACAGACAAAAAAAACTCTGAGTTTTATTCCCACTCCACAATTACCCGAATCGATTACTTCGGTTTTTTTATTCCCTGCACCCAATTCCTCTAAAAGACAAGCTAAAATTTAAAAACGGAACATCCTGACTTTGAAACTTTGATTACCTTTATACGAACGATGGTCCACAGACTTGAACGGCGTTGAAATTGATCAAAAAATATTTAAAATTATTTAATTCTCCATCATCTGAAAAAAAAATATCCAGAGAATTAAAGACAAAGCATGTAAATTGTAAAGGTCAAAAAAAAATCTCGTTTACACTGGAATGTTGGTAGTAATGACCCAGTCAGAATTCTGAGCGTATAGCTCCAACCAAAGCCTCATTAAATTAAGAGACATGGAAGCCGACACAAGAAAAACAAGAACCAGAGAGGAGAGAGTGGGTCGAATTGAAGTTTGAACGCACATGAAAAAAAAACCACGCAATATTATCTCTTATGCGTCTGTCATACGCATAAACTTTAACGCATTGACGAGTTAAAAACCCTTTCTTACCTGTACAAACCTGTACACAACGTTAAAATATATAGACACAATTAATGCACTGTATAATGTTCACAGATAGAGAGAGAGAGAGAGGAGGAGGGGAAATGGAGAACCATGTTAAAATTTTTGATCATCTCACTGACAGCCAACTCAATATTTGAAGGCTTAAGAACAAAAAAGAATGGACGGCTTAAACTTCTCAACTTGTTTTCTACACGTAAAAATGTAAAACTTTTTTTGGCCATTTTTTTCCATAATAAGACATAAGAACAATATAAAAAGAAGAGAGAGAGAGATGCATAATTGTGCTTTTTTGTCTCGATTGAGTATTCAAATTGAGAAGGAGAGGGAGAGGGAAGATGCAAACTGCAGTCATGAATATAGATGGCCCATAATCAAGTTGGTTGTAAATGTGTAGAAAATTCACCGAGGCAAAAACTACGACAAAGACCACGTTCCCTCACTAAATTTATTGACTTTGATGTCCATCCTCTCTTGAAAAACTGGAGATTACATGCCATGCAAGTCAAAAGTTGGGAGGGGAGAGAGTATCAAAAATAATTATGGCACCTAATGGAAATTAAAAATAAATTAATACCAGTTCTCTCTCTCTCTCTTGTACAATTGACATTGTATCGTAAATGATAATGGAGAGAGCGGGAGATAATTAGACAATTAATTTGACTGGGGAAATGTCATTGAAATTAAAGACAATTTTTTTGTGTGTCTGCTCACAGACTGAGGGAGGGAGAGAGCTTTCAGATCAGATGGCCAGTTGAAAAACTTGTTGGGTGATGACCACGTACAGAAATTTATCCAGATGCACCAGTTTTCTCTTTGGTCTCCAGCTCAAGTTTTTTGGGGATTAAAAAAATGTGGAGAGTGAGGCAAAGGAATGGAAAATGTGAGCAAGATAGAAACTGGAATGGGGTCACAAGAGCCAAAATTGAAAAAAAGGAGAGAGAGAGGGGAAGAGGAGATATCTTTAAATGGAGGACCCCATTAAATATCATTACATAGATTTGCCTCCTTTTTTGCTAGACGTTGCTTACTACTTGTACTCTACTCTGTGAGTGTCTCATTGCGAGTGTATAATGGCAAAGTTTTGTTGCGAAAAATATTTGACAGTTACGTTCATTTTATCGTCTCTAAATTTAACCTGACTCTCTCAAACTCTTAGGAGCGGGGAAATCTTGGAAAGTTGACTTCTTGTAGTCTAAACATTGTCCAGTACACAACAAGCATTGAAAAAAATAGTTTTTTTGATCCTTTAGTCACAAAAGGTCACTGAAAGTGACCTTTGACCTTTTTCGATATTATGGCACATCATAGATGCAAACCTTCTGGAACTGATGTCGGGAGCAAAACGTACACAAAAGCGTCGAATGGCGTCGAAACAAAAATCATTTAAAATTTATTCAACCCATCACTCTTATAACCTTTCCATTATTTAAAACTTAAAAAATCTCCCCGAACTCCCCAAATCCAAAAAATTGTTGCACCAAAAAAAATGCATTGTAGCAAATCTTGAGATTTTGAAAAAAAGGAGGATTTAAAATGAAGCGCTAAAGTGCTGACTGGTCCATAAGGATTTTCCCCAAAAAAAGAAGGGGAAAGTATATGTGAGTTAAATATAAGATAATATAAGTCTAAAATTGAAATTTAAGGGCATGATAAAGATAAAACTATAGGCAAAAGAAGTTTGAATCAAAGAGAAAGAGGAAGCCAAGCTCAACAAGAAAACTTTTTTGGGAATAAACTTTTGGATCCAAAAAAGTGCAAGTGCAATGGATGGGAGTTGGGGGTACAAGGATAATATGATGTGATATTCAAGATATAAAAAACAAGGACATGGATTTCCAAAGTGATTGTTCCAACTCCCCAAGAGAGAGACAGAGAGAGAGAGACTTGAAACATAAGGAAGCATTAGGGATTGTAGCATATGTGATAACCGACGTTATATATAGAGTCCCATTCTACATTACTTGAAACTTGTCGAGTTGAAGGGATACTATACAATTGCGATAAAACCTAACGGTAATGGACTCGAGTTGATCTTATACCGTGAAATTCTTTTTTTTTAAAGCTTCTCTCTCAATAGACTACCTCCCCCATAAGTAAACTCAAGAGTGGTGACTAGTGCCAAAAAAATGGACAATATTTTGACGGGTTAATTCAATAAGAAATATTATGGGCTATATAGCGGGAAACTACAGTCATGGGATTTTCTGGGGACTTTTTTCTGGATTTTATTTTTATAAAATGTATAGAAAGTGTCTTTAATTATTCTAAATATTTTTTTCACAACTTGGACGCCGTTTAGCCGTTTACACGATCTTTCGTAAATTTGCAACTACGTAGAAACGGAGTCGAATGCTTTCCGTTAGTATTTTTATTTAAAAGAATTTTTCAATTTAATTACCAAACTACAATTGTAAATCAAAGCAATTAGTAAAAAACTATAATTACCATTGAATTTGACCAGGAGCTAAAATAAAATTTTGTCCAATAAAAAAAAGAGGAATTTGAGAAGGAACCCATTCTTTTCCCAGTCCCTCGAGCCTCAAAAATAAATTTACACTTGAAGCGTCCCAATAAAACCTTGTCCAATTTATTGCCATTTCTCGGGGAAAAAGGTAACTAGAGGCAACTTCTTTTTTTTAAAAAAATGGAGTGTACCTTCTTGTTAAAATTTCTCGATTGAATTCCTTTTCCAAGTGGACCACCATTTTTCAATTTCTTTTTGGTGTAACAAATCTATAGACATGATCATCGATTCAATGTTACAGCCAAAGAGAGAGAGAGAGAGAGACGGAGAGATTCTCTGGTGGTCAAGCATTCCAGGCTATTCAAAAATATTATAATAGTACAATTGTGTGTACTCTTGTAAGAGAGGGACATGAAAAAAATGGGACATTGTCATTGTCTATTATCCCAATTTGAGAGACCTTTGGCTGGCACAGTTGAGTCAGCCCATTGAATTTTTATAGAGTCCCTCACTTCAATTCAGACAGAGTCAGTTGGTACTTGAAGGTACTCAAAATAGTCAATTTTTTCACTTGACTCCACACTCGTAACTTTATGTTTGTCTACATTTTTTTGAATTAAAATTATCCAGGGGTTAGGCTTGTGCTTAGAAAAAGGAAAAAAAGATCTTTAGAATCTCTTTTGCTAGTCCAATGGGTCACAGAATTTGGGTAAAGGGAAGGGTGAGGAAAAAAAGAAAATGTGGAACATGTTTTTATGTGTTTGTGTTAGATGTGTGGCTTGTTGTATTGAAAATTGCCTGGGTTATTGATCGTGAACACCAAGTCAACTTTCAAGTGTTACGAGACTGGAGAATACAAAAAGTTTTTTTTGTGGATTGTGGACTATGGACTAGTTCTTTGGGTCTTGGAAAGAAAAATGTGCGAATGGAGAGGAAATCATGGACATTATTATACGGACAAGAACACATTGTTAACACTCCCATTGTATTCTATTGGGAGGTACCTACAGGGAGGAGCAGACGTGCGGCTGTTTATATTTTTACAAATGCTTTTTTTCCCGTTCTTCTTGTTCAAATCTTGTTCTTGAAAGTTTGACAAAATATTTTGTGTCAATAAAATTTGTTATATTTTGTATTGGAGGACTTGTGAGCAGATTTAAAACTAATTTTTTCGCAAAAGAGTCAAACATTGTACTGCCGTGCTGCTTTGAGGTCACCACAATGATTACGATGAAATGGCGTTCAAGTTTAACAATTTATTTTGAATTTTAAAAACGAATTATTTTATTTGTTAACTTTATTATTTAAATAATAATTAATTATGCTAAGTAAGGGTCAAAAATTTAACTAAAAGACAAAGACGACAACATGGATCCTGTTCCTGCAAATAATTGGAATTTAATACAGGCGCAAGTTATCTGAACGGCGTCAAACTTTACGAATTAAAAATAAATAATTTATAATTAACCCAAAAACAAAGAACAGTTAAAAACAGACAAAATTAAAATAAAATTTAATCCTTTTACATTAACCTGTATCTTATTAATATTACCTTACTTTTTCTCTTTATCTTCAATAATCTACGGTAAACATTAAGTGAAATTTGATGCCCAAAAATAATGTCTCTTCCATCTTCCATCTCTTTGTGGGATGACATAAGAAAAAAATGGGTCTCCGCCAAAATAAAATCTCTCTCTCTCTCTCTCTCCGTCCAACTCTGACAAGACAAAAAAAAGCTAGAGTAATTTAATATGAAACGGAATCCCTTCATATGATACCCAATATACACACACCGTCTCTCTCTTTCTCCGTCCAAAATGCAAGTTAATGGACAAGAAAAAAGCGGGCAAGTTGAGAGTTGAGTCCAGAGCCAGTCCAGAGGAAAAAGTAATATCATTAAATTGAATGGGCTCCCCCAGATTGTTCCCCAAAAAAAAAAAACTAAACCTTCTTTGCAACACAATCTCCAGAAAAAAAAGGATACAAATTTTTGATTTGGTCTTCAAGACAATTTTTTCTCTCAGGTAGAGAGAGAGAGGGTTATGTAAATTAGCCGGTTTTTGACAATGAAAAATGTTAGAGCGTCTGTTTCAAAATGCCGGCCTCAAAATAGGACTTATTTTTTTTATTTGCTGACTCTGACTCTCTGACTCAACACTTTCAAGTTGGTGACAGGTTTGTGTACAGTTTCAACTTACAAGTTACCTTTTCCTCTTGTCATGAGTGACTGTAATGATAAGGACATGACGACTACCATGGACGATGGAGGATTCAAAGATAAACTTTTTCTCTCTTTCTCTCTTAAATCTCCGTCTCTTGTAAACGAGGGAGTGCTCAAGTTTTATCATGATTTTTTGTACATTATACAGTGGAAAGTGTACAATGTACACTTTCCACTTTTGTCTTGTACATACAATAAAAAAAAGCAAAAATTTATTTTAAACGGGGACAAGTTTGCGTGTTGCATGGAATTTTTGTGCCTAAAATTACATGCTAACACTCCAAGTAAGATGTCATTCGAGTCACTAAGCATTTAAATTAGGGATTGCATGTTTAACTTGTGAGAGAATGGGCTCTCATTTTGACTTTTGAGAAATTGCAAACAGGAAATTACAAATTTTTGTAAAATACTATAAATTTCGACGGGGGTCGACGCCGTCTTTAACTTTTTGTACTGCCAAGTTCCCTAATAGGAGTAGTTGCATTTACAATTTACAAGTTTTGCTTTACTTTTTCCATTTGAACAATTCTATGGTTCATCGTCCCATTCTCAATAATCGATTAACGTTTTTTTTGCACTAAAAAAACCCCAAAACTCATAAAGATCATCAGAGAGTCATTAACATTTAAGTTTAATGTTGTACAATAATTTTTTGCACAAACAAATAATGTGGAGAGAAAAGTATAATGAGAGTAAAAAATTCAATAAAATTGGCATTCTAATCAAACCCCCAAAAAATTTAATTTGGACGCCACTCACCATTTCACTCTCCCTCTTTGTCAGCCTCTAGAACTGTTTGAGACAAGAAGAAGAAGAAAAATGAATGACGAGCCCGAGTTTTTTGAAGTGTACTTAGAATGGCCAAAAGAGAAGAAAAAAAAAGTTTACCATCGGACAAGATGAGGGGCGTCTCTCTCATCAAAATGATCATCATGATGATGGTCCGGACAGACTAGAGATATATAAGACACAAAAAATACGAGCACCTTGCCTATATCCATTACATCAGAAGCAAACATTGCATGACTTTTTTGTTAATGCTCATACCCATACCATGATCCCCTCTCTCTCTCTCTCTCTGGTTTCATGCCTTCTCTGTAATTTCCTTGAGAATTAAGTGCAAAGTAGATTGTGTCGGTTTTGAAGAACAAACTTTTTGGTACAGACATGTATTTTTTTTGTGTTGTTGTTGTTCATGTATTATTATTGTTTTGGTGGTGACTGGTTGAGTGTAGAATTTCTTGTTGTTGTGTACACTGTAAATTTTGGGGTTTAGACTATACACATAGTTAAATATTTTTATGTGTGTACATGAGAGAGTGAGAGAGAGAGAGAGGCGAGGGGGTTTGGTGTATGTCTTTTTGTGGTTTTTGAGACTTGACTCATTTTCCATTTTCAAAATGTTACTTGGTAAACTACCTTTTCAACGGAATGAGTCTTGTAGTAGTTTGTAGTTACCAACTCATTTTCATTGTTTCTGACTCTCTCTCTCTTCTGTGCTTGAGCAGGTTCCCTGACTTTGGAGATGTTTCTTTTTTTTGCTGGAGTTAAGTGTCGATTTACCCTTCCTCGTTTGTACTGGGATAAGAGTACAGTCATTTTTGAGAGTTAACGATAATAGAACGGGAAGGAGAGAGAGAGAAAGGGATATTTTACTATATATCACATATGACATAGACAAAGAAAAAGAGTTTTTTTTCTATTGCGTACCTTGTCGTAATGTGGTAATAATAAGATAGTTTGTTTCTTTTTTTGAGAGAAATCATTTTCAGGGAAATGAGTCAAACGGATATGGAGACCAGAGATGATGGAGGGGGAAGGTACAATTATTTTTGGGGGATGTTTGAGTACACAGAGACTACAGTTTATGTATCTTTTTTGTGAGATTTAATTCTGAGATTCTGATTCATCTAAATTCAATATTTATTTGTACTTTTTCTTCACAGGTAAAGTTACCATCCTGTATGCTAATAGAGCTAACGAGCTGACAATTTAGTTTGAGAGCCTTAAAATCAAGAGTGGCGTTCAAGTAAACATTTTTTGACTTATTTTGAATTAAAACAAGCGACACTTTCTACGTGATTCCTTTTTGTACTAAATTCCCGCAGTCAAGTCAAATCACACAAACGGCGTCCAAGTCAAAAAATCAAATTCCCCAAAATTATGACTAACACCCGAAATTGGCTCACACAATCCAAAAAAATTGGGCAATCAACAATCTGGTGTGAAAACAACTGAAAAACCCACACCTGGAAAATACAAGACAAAAATACCTATTTAAAAAAACATTTACCTTGTTAATAAAAAGATGGACAGCAAAACATCCCTCAAGGGAGGAAACTTTTTTGTACCTATAATATCAACAATCCACACACAACAAAAATAGACAAAAATTAAAATAAATAATTCAAAATATTATATTTCTATCATATCACTCATCTGCTTAACTCACCCAAAAAAAGGCCCGAAGCTGTCGAATTATCCTCCTCAAATTATACGCATACTTAACAAAAGTAACAAGAAGTTATCCCTTTCAACTTAACCAAGACCAAAAAAAAGTTGGGGTCTGATCATCAAGTTTACACATTATACATGTGATTAAGTTTTTTTTATAAATGTATGCACAGAAATTTAAGCTTGAGCTTGATTCTGAATCTCAAGTCTTTTTTTCTCCCAGTATAAAATTTTCGTGAACAAGATGAAAAAGATTAGGCTTCTCTTTTGGTCTAATGATATAGGTCCCTGGTTTTTGACCAACTGCTTTTTAGAATAATAAATGGTCATTTCCATGTCCCTCTCTTAGCCAAAGTTTATCAGGAGGATCCTCATCCTTGGAGAGACTGGAGCTGGTGGAGTTAACACAAGAGCAAAATAATATGTGTGATTTGAAAATTATTGTGGGTATAACAAGTATAAAGTTTTTGTGATAAAGTTTAGCCTTAAAATGATATAATAGACAATCTTTATCTCTCTCATATCATAACACTTTTACTCTACTAACACGTTCACTCTCTCTCTCTCTCTCTCACTGGGTCTCAAGCTGTGAGTTAGAGTTAACAATGTATTAAAATATATATAACAAAAACTATTTAATGGGATTTTGCATATATAATAGCCACACTCTTATATAACATTGTAACATCCCTTACATCCCCGTAATAAATATCTTGTTAACGATTTAAGAGCACTCGAGTGTGAGAATTGAAGAGAGAGAGAGTCCTTGTGTGTATAAATCCCTTTATTTATGACGAGAAGGGGCGGAGTTGGAGAGAGAAGGTGGCTTGAATTTGAATTTTTCCCGATTCTCAAATTTATGTAATATTAGATAGATATTACATAATACATATTACATAGAATATACTACAAAACAGAGGGGGGGAGGGGGGTGTATTTTGAAGGTAAATTAGGACAAGAAATTCTTTGAGAGGGGCTTCTTCTTTTAGTTTTTTTTTCTTCTTCTCTCTTCAGTTGAGTGGATTCTATCACCATTATCATTATAACCATACCAAATTTGAAATTGTTAACTAGGAAGGCGGAGAATTTTTGAAGCAAAATGAAACAAGGGAGACTTTTATAAAAATGTAGAGACAGTGTTCAGTGTAATAGAGGGGAGGGGGGAGATACACAAGACTCAAGACTGTGTCTAATTTTTCTCTACACGTTATTTTATATAGTGTAATTATTTCTATACAAAACTTGTTCTTTTTTTCTCTACTTGTGTAGTTTTGTACACAAGTTGAAAATGTTTATTTTATTTGCAAACGAGCTGGAATTTTATGAGAATCCATATTTTTTTATGTTAAACTCTTTTTAATTGTAATTATTGTCTGGAGGTTTAGTTTTTTTCTTTTTTTTTGTAATTTGTAGGTTAGTGTATTCTTTTAAAGATTGGGACACTTGATTTTAATTTTTATGAGGAGGGTGAGAGTGAGGATGAGAGTAGAATTGCATTATAGTTAAGTGGAGGAAGTTGGTTAATTTGTAAATTGTAATTAAATTATTTTTTTTGTCAATTAATGAATATTTTTTATTTGTTTAACTTGAACGCCGTTCTCCGACTTTTTTTTCTGCGTAGCCTTCCAAGAGAAGGAAGTTTTCCACCTTTAAAAATTGTTTAAAAAAATAAAGATTAGTTTTAAAAAAGTGTAATTTATTAAATTCAATAATCAATTAAATATTTGTTAAAAAAAAGCATTTCAGCACAGCTTGTTCCCTTCATTAAAAAAGAGAGATTGTGTGTGTGCCACGTGCGTTTTTCAATGTTGAATAGAGATGCAGATGGAAATAGGAATTTTAGAGGAGGGCAAGAGAGAGAAACTGTGACTGTAGCCTCTGGACTTTTTTTTGTACAATGTACATATAAAATAAAATGTGTAGGTACTCTTCTATATATCAACTAGGCCCTTTTTTGATTCATCTGTCTGTCTTCTCTGGACAAAGATAATATTCAATGTGATATCATATGAATATTACTATACATGAATTAATTTTTTTTCTCTCTCTCTCTACGCCTTTCATTACTCGATGCAAAAGTCAATCTCATAACATTGAAACGGGGAGAGACTGTACGAGTTGAATTGAATACAATTGATTCCATTGTACCCTCCTCTCTCTCTCTCTCCATGTTCTTGTATAGAAAATAACATGGCATTTTTTTGGGAGTTGAGAGTTTGAGTTACTATATGCAATTTGATATGAAAGGCATATGCTTCTTTTTTATAATACAGACCAACTGCACCATTTTTGTTTTATATTTTTTAATCCATATTTTTGATACACTTTGACGCCGTTTTAGCCAATTTAGCCCATTACAGCCGGCACTGGTCCTAGGTCCAAATACCACGATCATGGTAGCTAAGAAAAAGTAAGTTTAAAAGATTAGTTGCCATTAAATTAACTTTTGAAACTTTTCATCTAATTATAAAGGAAGACAACTCAATAACAAAAATCACATTTTAATATGATGGATAGGACATAAGATAGAGACTCCAAAATTTTTTTTACAAGACGGATGTGTTGCGGAAGAAGGAATTTCAAGTTGGGATGAACGGCGTTCAAGTCTTACATAATAAAAAAAAAATTCTACATGTACCTACAGTGTAGAGTCCTATAGGAAATACATAGAGAATTTTGAAAGACGATCGATTATCTATACACCCGTTCCAATGCTGATGATGGGCTCACATATAAAATGATATATGTCCATGGCACAAAAAAAACATTTCTATTTGTTTGTCTTCTCTTTCTACATGCCACACATCACATTCACCAGTTCAGTAGAGAGAGATCTGTAGCATAGAAATTGCTTTTCTCCTATGCTCCTCTCCCATGTATGTTGTACATTGGATAGAGTTGAGATATTTAAAATGGGAAATTAGACTTGTTTCGCTACAGCTACAGACAACTGGCCCTCCACAAGCAATATATTTTCATCTCCATGTACATATGGTGAAGCTGAAATTATTGACCAGAGTGAGAGAGAGAGAGAGACGGCTATCAGATCCAGTTTTATAAATAAGCTTTTCAACTAAACAAGCATTGGACACGTTGAAATAATAATAACTTATATTCTCTCCATCCTGTCCCTGTCATTTATCTGTACATGTACTTATTCTCTTATTATTATTATGTAAGTCTCCACATTAGATGGTCTCATTATCCTCCATGTGATGCCATCCTCTAAATATATATTTCTTTGCCACTTGTTCCATATCAAAAGGAGTTTTGGCCCTTTTTTTAATCGGGAGAACGTTAAGCCGAAAATGTGTTACAAAAAATGAGTTCCCTGCTGGTTTGGGTGGTGGCCCTTGTATTTTTTTGTGTGTAAGAGCAGAGAGAGAGTGTGTTCTGATGAAAGTGAGAAGGTTCTTGATGGGAGCCAATGCATGCGGCATTTAGGTACATAAGTTTAAACGGAAACATGCGGGATCATGTATCTTTGTTTGTTTGTGTGTAAGTGCAAAAAATCCATTTTTCATTCTATTCAACTCGTCCCTCATCTTTGAGAATTAATTCAGATTATTATAAACCCCTTTCGTATTTTTTTTAAAGAATTTTTTTTGAGTGGGAGTTATCTTAATTTGGGGAGTTTATATTTTATTTTAATTAAATATTTTGTCAAAGTTCGACGCCACTCGGTACTCACATGTCTTTTAGGCAGATGAGTTAACGAAAGGTTCCTGGGATTGCCCCATTTTAAGATGCTTAAAATGACAAATTTTGTGAACTTAAAGTCACGTGGTTTTTATAAAAGATTTGATTTAAAAAAATAAACTTTTTCAAAACGTTTCAAAAGACAGACAACTCGCCTGTGGCCAAACACTCGACAAATTATGAAACAATGTTGGCTTGACTGTTCATATTTTTTTCAACGCCTCCATTATTCTCTAACAATAGCCCCATGATCCATCCCCAGACCAAAAACCAGAACCACCGAAAAAAGTTGAGCCTCCAGCTCCAGCTCAAAATGTGTTGAGTTTCATTTGTGTCTATGATCTGTAGTAAGGTAACTCATTTTATGGGCTATACTCGACTCCGACTTGGACCACAATTATTGACCAAAGAAAGAGAGGAGAGAGCCCTTTCAACATTTAGTGTACAACTTAATGCTGGAGATTCTTTTTGGAGGGGGGAGGGATCCATGGAAGACAAAGAAGAAGAAAAAAAAAGTATCTGTAAATATATAATTGTGAGATTGAGAGGATGGAGGTTTCTTCCTTCACTGCTTCACTCTTGGTCGTGTTGCTTTTTGGTAGAATCCTTTTAAGGTTTCACAACTACCCCCTTACCTAATAAAATAAATGTCTATTGTTTGGATATGAATTGGCAGCTTCAAATCAATCGCATTATTATACTCTTATATGGCTAGCCCTCCATTTTATTGCCCCTCTCTCATGTTGACTAGAGATCAAAATTGAAGACAGCATACAAAAAAAAATATCTTGCCACCTCAACTTACTTGTTCCATGTTCCGTTGGCGACGTGAACGAGTCTCTATTGTTATCCTCCGCTTGAATGCTGATCTTTCAAGAAGATTGGGGCTGAGAGTGGCACGAAATTAATTTTTTGGGAGAATTATTTTCTATCTTTAATTTCTCTCTTAGAGGTTCAACGCCGTTCACTTGAATTCTCCGTTCTTTGTACAACAACTATGTCTAGATCGTAGGGACATTTTATTGTGTTGTCTTAAATTTAAGTTAAATTATCGACTTATTGGTTATAATGACAATCTTTAAAAAATTAAATTCCCGCCAATTCAAAACAGAAAAATATTTTTTAAAGTAAATTTATGATCAAGCCTCTGTTTGAATCTTATCAAATTCCCTTAAATCTTGACCAAACGAGGAATGTGGGAAGCACTTTTCTTGATTTTTTTTATGATTGCAAACAATTGTGAATTGTTCAAAATAAGACAACCACAAAAAAAACATTTTTTTTCTGATGTACTCAACAACAATAAAGCCAAGAGATTCGTTTTGTTGATATTTTATAAAGCATTTTTTTCGCATTGTAAATTTCAATGAAAAATATGATAGTAAAATATTTTTTTTGCGTAGGAATCAGGATTCATCTCTTACTCTCTTAAAGTTTATAGGAGACACGTACAATAATTTAATAATTTTATATGGAGTCTTGTAAGCTCCTGTACAGGTGAAAAAAAGATTGTAATAAACAATGAAATAATTTTACTCCCCCCTCCCCTTCTCTTTCTCCTCCTTCCTTTTATTTCTACGATTAGCAAAAGAAAGAAGTATATTACCTGTATAAAAATTTCAGGTAAGAGATTTTTTGGCGTTGATAAGATGAAAGATGGGTCCACCTTTTTTTTCTCTTCTTACATTCAACATGTGCTCTCTACACATGTAAATTAATCGTGTGTTCCTGTTCGTTAATCAAAAAATTATGAATTATTTCTTCCTCTTTATTTTTTCTCAATAATTTAAAAAAATTATTTTTTTAAGATTAAAAAATAGAATTTAATTATTTAATTTTATTTGTTGTAGTTGGACGCCGTTTGGTGAATATTTGGCAAATATTTTTTGTAACGTTAGTTTTGAGGAATGATTGTCGACTCGTAGTGTGTTGGCTTTGAATTTTGTTTTTAAAATAAAAAGAATAATAAATAACGAGGGTAAACCCACATGATTATGCATTGGATGGACAGACATTTGAAGAGAAGAAAATAATAATGGCAAGATAACACAAGGAAAAAAGCATGGACTTGATATATTATACAATGAGAGAAGGGAACCCTCCTCCTTTATAAAAATCCTCCCTATTCGATTTTTTGGCCTAAAGCTTCATCATTAAATAAGTACAAGAGTATATGAATATTATTCATAATTTTTTTTCTCAACAAAAGCTCTCTCTCTCAACTAAAAAATTTTGTGCATAACTATGCCGTATAGATTATGTCATGTGGTCTCTCTCTCTCTCCTCTTGGAGAGAATCCTCCTTCTTGGTGATTTTCTCGAGGATTTATTTATGAGGCTGAGAGATGCGTTGAATGTAAGGAGGGTAACTTTTTTGGGTTTCTTACTCTTCAGCACCTTTCAACCAAGTCTCAATCTTAATTTCATGACGTAACGCATCCCCCCTTCAGTAGTTTTTTTTCCCTTGCCCTCTCCGTGGAGAATAGATATTCATATTCATGAAAAACATATAAATTACACGCCAATTATATACCCACAAAAACTCAAACAAGAAAAGAGGTAAAAGGTTATATGATTGATGAGAGATTATACCTTTTCTTACTTTGTAATTTCAACTAGCTGGAACATGAAACAAAGAATTTACCGAATATTCAAGCAACTTTACATTTTTTTAAAAAAAAAAATTATCACCCGTTCTGTAACATTGTGCATTTGCAAGTAGTTACGTCTCTTACAGTCAAAAAAGATTGTTTTATATTCAAACGGCGTGCAAATCAAGAGAAAATATTTTTAAAAATTATTTTTAATATTCAATATTTAATTTTGACAAACTTGGACGCCGTTTAGTGGAATTTACCGATTTTTGTGAAGTTTATTTTATGAGGTAAACTTAATGTCATTGAGTTAAGTTAGTTGACATTAAAAATTAAAAACTGCTGACATTGCAATAATAATCACAAAAATATTTAAAACTACCCCCCTGTACAGTTCAAAAAGCAATATTTTTTTGTAGAGTAGATAGAAAGGAGTAAGAGAGAAGAGATGAGATGGCTGTAAGCTGTAATCAACCAATCATTAATTTCTTTTGGCATCTCTTCATACATACAAAGATGGATAGATGAGTACAATATGGATATTACACACACAGTGAGAGAGGGGGAAGAGGGGAAGATCATGGTGTCTGCTTAGAAAATCTCATTACAAACCAAGGCTATACTGACAGGCCTGTCTAAAATCGGAATTTCGGTTTCGGGGCTTTGAAATGAATATAACATCATAACCCTTTTCAAATATAAACCTTTAAGCTCTTTAAAAAAATCTTGAACCCTTTCTCTCTAACATTCTACACACACAAGAGACTCTGTATCTTTGTAGTGTAGTGTATATGTGTGTGTATCCGTATTTTAAAGTTAGATTTGAGATGATTGGCAGTTGAACAGAATTACCATTGTTGAATACAGAATGCATCTTTTTTTTTACAGTTGTACACACACACACACATCTTCTCTATCTTTCCAATCTCTACATTTACACATACGAGTAATGACAATGTATCCAATGATTGTCATTAAGTACCTTGCATATCCCTCAGGCCCAAGCCAAGCAGAGAGAGAGAGCCCTTAGCCAATTTAATGTGGGATTTTTTCCAATATAGAACCTAGTCCCTAATAATCATAATTCAATTCAGAGATAGAGACAGCAAAGAGGGGGAGGGGGGCTGTGGAAATGGGTTTGCCCTTGATCTTCATCTTTTTATGGCTTTCCATTGGTGTCTTTAATGTCATAAAACATTTTCTTTTTCTCAATCATAAATCCATTAAATGCGAGAGAGAATATTGCACAGTCATCTCCGTTAGTTTTCAAACTTTAAAAATTGAATAAATTATAAAAAAGTACAGTTAATTTTTTACCTAATATTTATTTTGCAATAAATTATTTTAATAAAAATTAAAAACTGTACAAGTCCACTTCATAGGAAAGCCACATGGTCAATATGGAAAAGAATTTTTTTTTTGGACAAGGAATTTTTCTGGATCTAATCGGCTTGTTATCCTCTTGAGAGAGAGAGAGAGAGATGTGTAGTCGACTGTACATTCTTTTACGGAAGGGGAAAGAATTTTCCATATGGGATGACATCCACTTGGGCTTCCTTCAGATAAATTAGGGACAGTCTACATGTTGGAAAACTTGTCTCTTGTCTTGTCTCATGTACAAGGAATCCATAGATGGATTTTTGGTATCATTTTCAATCTTCTTCTCCTTTTCATTGTACATAAAAGAATTGTAGCATAAAAATATGAACAAGTTTTCTACTTGTCAAAATACCAACCAAATTTTTTGGAGGGGGGAGTCTCAAATCTTTGAGAGCCTAAAGTCACTGTCAACGCCTCTCTGTTTTTGTCTTTTGACTGGGAGAGATGAAAATAAATTGGAGCAATCTGCAATAATAAACTTTTGACTTCCCTTCAAGTCCCAGTCCCAGTCCCAGTCCCAGTCCCCAGTCTTTCCGGAAGGAAAAGGAGAGAGAATTGTTGAGATTTATTGTAATGAGAATGCATGGGATTAGAGACAAGACACGAGCAAGTCTTTTTGGAGAGGCAAATGACATTTAGAGATGGATGAATAGCCAAGACATCTCTTAACACATGTGTAACCCATCTCTGTCCCTTTGTAATCTTCTTGGTGATTATTATTTATCATCTTCCCATTACTTTTGATTAGTCTTCCCTATTTTTTTGAGTCTTGTCTTGGAATTGCGGATGTAGTCGGGATTTTTAATCTGTAAATCTGTCACTGGAAAAAACAAATGCCATGAAATGTCCTCTAAGGGATTCCCTTTTTTAAAATTAAAAGTGGTGGGTTTCATAATTTAAAATTTTGAAATTAAATTTTGAAACAAATGACAGGATGAATGAGATGAGGGAATTTCTAACTTTTTTGTGTATTTTTTAGTGAGAATTTATTTTGGTGAAAATCATTTGTTTTTGTTCGAGTTGAGCGCCGTTCAGTCAATAGTCAATTTAAGATTCAAATTGCCAAATAACGAAGTTCGTTGTCTTGGGATGCCTGTAGTTTGTAATTTCGCAAATTGTCTTTATTTTAAGAGTATATCAATGTCGGCGATTATTTTTTTTGGTATAATTATTCAAAAATTACAAGCCCCAAAAACATGAATAAAATGTTCACGATATAATTTTACTCGTTTTACGTATAATATGTATATGTATGTGTACAGACGATGACAATTATTTAAATAAATAAAAAACATTTTTTCCTTTTAAATTTCATATAGTTTCTATCATATAAAAAAGTTAATCTTCTTTTTTAAAATTATTACATAATGTAATTTACAGAGTCTCTAGTTAATTATTATTTTTTAAATATTATGTTTAGCTCATCCTGTACGATTTTTTAATAATTCTCTCTTTTCTTTTTTGGTGTAATTCATTATCATTAGCTACATATATAGTGAAAATTGGCTCAGGTAAAAAGTCTTTAAAATTTTTAATTTTATTAATTAAATTGGCAATTTATTAACAAGTTAAATGATGTCATTCATTCCTTTATGTAAACTCTATTTAAATATGAAGGAGTTGAATTTAATTAGGATTTAAAAAATCTCTATTTTTATCAAGATTAATCATCTATTACAGAATTACAGTCAAAGTGTTGGTTTTCCATTGCAAAAAAAGATAATAAATTTGCAAATATTTTAAATATTGCAAAAAAAATAATTTTGGTTTTAAAATTCCAAATTAAAATTAAATTTTAAATTTGTAATAGCTCAACGCCATTCGGTATATAACTGAATCAATCGGGCTAAGTAGTACAGTTTAGACTTTTTTTGATCCAAATCATTTGATGACAAAAATCTAAACGAACTGTTAATTGAAAAATTGCCTAAATTTTAATTAAGATATGCATTAAAAACCCCTCCAACAGTAATTAACTACAATTAACCCCTATCAAAAAATTGACAGACTTTTAAAAAACTTTAGTTTACATAAATTTGACAAACTATTTATTAAAGAGTATTTTTGAGTTATCAAAAAGAGAAATATTAAATATTGAGACCGACATTTAATTTAATTAATCAGTATTATTAATATCAGTTCGAAATTGACATCCACTTTAAATTACAATTACACATTTTTTTAACTGTAATTTCTATTCCATTATAATTCGGTACAAAATGAGTATATATATAATATATATATATATATATGATGTATTACAATTAACTCTATTAAAAAAATCTGTACATGCGGGAAGTCACTCTAAATTTAAATCTTAATTAATGACAATAAAAAACTTGGTTTCTTAAACATTTATACCACAAAAAATTAATTTTTACGAGTAAATGACTTTAAAAAAATAAAAAAAACTTTTACAATTAAAATTACAACCACACAATCCTCCCATGGCTTCCCTTTCTCGTAATTTTAAGTGACGCAAAAAAGTGATGCATTGTAAAAAGAGATTAAATGGACTAAAAAAATCAATTAAAATAATTCTGACTGTTCAAAAATCTCCAAACTCATCTTCCTCCTCCTCATCTCCAAAGGGGGGGAGAAGCCATCTTGGATTTTCTCATGAAGTAGGACTAGAACACCTAGAAAAAAAAGAAAATGTTTTTATTACATTTATCCAATAACATGGAATCTTACAGAGACAAGATGCGCCTTCCAAGCTATTCTAAACGATAAACGATACTTTTTTTTTGTTCAAATCCTTTCTCCGTATGTTTGTCTTGTACCAAGAGAGAGAGAGAGAGAGAAAGTAGATAAAAAATGTGGGAGAGATAGAGCGCATCCCTGAGAGAAAGTATAAAGCCCATAAAGCAATAAATAAAATATAAAGATGCCTGGGAAATAATATGAGATAAATAAGACTCTCTCTAGATAAAGAGGATGGTGGCAAAAAAAAATTGTAAAACTTATGAGTCCCACCCCTCCCCTCTTTTTCTCCCCCCACTTTCTTTTTGGGGGGAACACACAAAGACACATTTCGATTAGCAACTTTTTTTCTCCCCAAAAAATAAGAGAATAGAGGATTTTGGGGAGGGGATATTAAACCACGTGCCGATAAATATGAGAGAGTTGGGCAATCAAGATGAAGAAATCTCATAATTCCATAGAGGACTTTCACTCTCTAAGAGAGAGAGAGAAAGAGATGCGGACTGTATTGATGCCCACATTCCATTCATTTTTGCCACACTTTCTCCCAGTCTGAGGTGGAGCTCTACTTTCCACTTTTTTTATCTGGAAAAAAGGGAAAGAGCCAGAGCTCGTGCACGCAACATCATTAAGATGTTTGCACAAGGAGAAAAGAGAGAGAGAGAGACTGGGAAGCTCAATGGACGGTGAAGATGATGATGCTACTTTTTCACCGAAGGTCGAGCAAAAAAAAACTATCCGGAAAGAGGGAGAAAGGTCTTGAGAGAAAAAAGAGAGGATAAAATCGACAGAAAGAAATGGAGAGAAAAAGGTACAACTTGTTTTCTTACAATGGAACGGATATTCAAAGCAATCTTTTATGCACCCCCCCCCCCAAAACGGATGAGCAATTGACAAGAGAAAGTAGAATATTATGCACTTTTTTTTACTCATCTTTTCTCCCCACTCAAAATCATCTCTTGTAGATCAACTCCCGATGAGGAAAAAAAGAGAGACCTGGGGGGAGGATGAGAATGACAAAAATGCGTGCATTTTGTGGGGACACAAAAAAATGCAATTTCATGCACATGTAAGCTTTAAAGAGAGAGAAAGTTGCTGAGGTTGAGGTTAGAAGTTGGGAAGACGAAAGATGAAGATTTGAAATTGAAACCCGAAAATCCTCCCCCAAAGAATTTTTTCCTTTTTTCAAGGACTTTGGGTGGTCCTCAATGCACTTCTTTTCACTTTCGGGGAAAGAAAAAATTGATAAAAAAAGGGGATGCATTTTTTGACATGATCAAAAAAAAGAAATGCAATAAAAATATTGAGTACTTTCTCTGTGATTTTGAAAAAAAAAATAGTTGAAAAGGGAAATTCCAATATTTTGATATTTTGTATTTAAAAAAATGTTTTACGAGGGAAATATTTCATATTTTGAATTTAATAAAAATCCTCAATTTTTTACACTTGTCCCCAATCTTTTGTTTGTTTTAATTGTCAAAGTTGTACACTCATAAAAAACTTGTACACAAAAAAAAATAGAAAGTCCTCCAACTCCCACTCCAAAAAAGTCTCACTTTCTCTCTACAAAAAAATAAAATCTTGTGCTCAAACTCAGAAAGTATTTTTTCTCCACTAAAAAAAGGGAAAGCTTGGCTCACACAAGGAAGAAGAAGATAAAAGATATGAAAATTCCCTCAAAATATTTTCCCTTACTTTACATAGACTTTCACCATCTTAAAAAAATGTTTCATTCCTGTTTTCGTCTTGACTCTGTCATCTTGTACATGTACAAGGACCAAGAGACGAAGAGGGAGAGAAAGTAACAAGAATTTTTATCTTGACTTTCCATGCCTTTCCCCCAACGTCATTTGTATATTTATACCAAGAAAAAAAACGTGGGGAGCAAGAGAGAAAGAGAGAGAGTCTAATAATATGCAAAAAGTGAAACTAATGCCGGAGACGTTCTCCCAGTGTATTTCTTAGTTTAGAGTTTATGTTTACACAATGACACATTCCACTCCTTACTCCCTTAACCATTTTCTCTCTGTCTTTCTTACTCCATGCTCTCTCTCAAAAAATTCTTCTAGAGTGACACTCCATATATTTACATTATATTACCCCAGACAAAGATGAAAAGGCATCCTGTCACAGCTCTGAATCTCAGAACTGGGAGACACTTTGCAAATTTTTTTTTTGGCCATATATTTCACCTTTAAGAGTCTGCTGCTTTCTCTCTCTCTCTCTCTCTCTTTCTCTGTGTACAATTTTTTGGGGGCTGTCATGGAGGGGATACTCTAGAGAGGAGAATGGAAAATTACGCCAATTTATAACATGGCCCACATATACTTTTGTACTGTAGTCCCTCGTACTGTTCCAGAGATAGTCCTCAGGCTCTAAATCCTTGTCCAATGTAAATAACAATGCAATGTACCAAACTAAGCCATGTTTTTTTCAGAGATGAATTTCCGGATTATTTTCTTTTTTTTGGTCAAAAGACAAAAGACAAAGAAATTCAAATTCTTTTTTGAAATTTGACTATCGATTTCAATTCCTCCACTTTCAGGCACTTTCTCTTCAAGAAGAATTGTGCAAAAAAAAATTGGAGCTCAAAGCTTGAATCTCAATTTCAACGCCCAAAAGCGTTCGCCATTTCCTCTTACATTTTTTTGGAGAAAGAGAGAGAGACATGTGGGAGTATGAGGAATTGTATATAAATTGCAAAATATTAAAAAGAGAATTTTTTTTCAATGGTGGAATCCTATAGCCCATTTGCAATTTTGCCGAGTACATTTGCATTTGCAATTTTTCTCTGGCACTTTCTCCAGACATTTTTTTTTCTATGGCGCATGGAATGCATCTCTGTACTCTTATATGAGATACGCGTATTACGCATGGAGAGAGAGAGTGGCTATGTATATTTCTTTGACAATGACGAACAATTCTCATCTCATCCCTCGACGATCAGTCAGTCTTGTTCTTTTTGCCAAAGCAAAAGCTTTCCCCATCAAATGTCTTTCTCTCTCTCTCTTGTTGAAATTCAAAAGTTGAAGAATTTCCTCTTTTTTTGAAGGCAATTTTCTCAAAAGTTGACTTTTTCCCTTTCACTCTTTCTCAATTTTTGTTCATTGTTCAAAAAAAATAAGTTGAATATTGTGTCTTGAAAATTCTGAAATTGGCAACATTTCTTTGGAGAAAATGGTTCCCTTGAAAATGACAATTGGTTGAGTTTCGAATTTTCTGTAGTCCCGCACTTTCTCCTTCATATGGTTATTGTACAGGATTTTACGCAATGGGGGGAAAGAGAAAGGAGAGAAATAATGAGATTAGCATACTCATTGCATTTTCGCCAGTGCACACTGCAAAGCAATCACAAATTTTCGCCCAATCTCACCATCCCTCCCAAAGTGGACCATGGTCACAGGGGAAATTTTGGAGAAAGTGGAATGGAATCTCATTGTAACAGATATGGCATAATAAATAGTAAACTACACTCAAGCCCCCCTTTCTCTCTCTCTCTCTCTCTTTTAACCACACAAGAGTTTTATCTATTATGGCGCCCCAGTTTAAAAAATAAAAATCTCTTATTATTATTTCCTCCCCTTAATTTCCTTGTTTAATGCCATTTTTTATGGGTTTAAATATTTCCTTGCAAAAAAATATTTTGCGGAATCTTCCCCCTCCCCCTCCAAAAACTAGTAAAATATGTAGTATCAATTTTGTGTTTATTTTTTAAAAAAAAGATTTTTGAAGAATTTTCAATTTGACAATAAAAACAAGCTCTTTTTCTTGTTCAAGTTAAGTGAAAGATAAAAGATAAAAGAAAGTTTAAGGGGGAGTTTTATATTTACGATGGGCCAAAAATAAAATAGAGAAACTGTGCTAAACTATTGATATTTCCTCCCCCCCCTCCTCCCACTTGCACTCTAGTACTACTTTCTCCATTTTCTCTGTGGGTTGTGTTGTTCAATTAAATTTAAGGGAAAAAATGGTATAAAATATTCACCAAAAATCGTAAAAAGGAAGAGCGGGTAATTCCCGAGAATTTTTGAGCTGGCCTTCCACTTTTCCGTTTTTTTTCTCTACAACACACTCAGAGAGAGAGAGAGAGAGAAAGTTAGGTTGGGGGTTATTGGTATGCAAATGGAGGAAAAGAATCTCTATGGCGGGATATATTAAATAAATAAAAAGGGATAGCATTTTCTCCCTTAGAATTTAATGCAAGAGAAAGTCCTCGACTATAATCTTAATGGCTAATAGTCTTATCACATATAGTTTTAGCTTATAAGAGAGAGAGAGAGAAAGTACAGAGAGAGTCCAAAGAGATTTGCAATGTCATCCGCAAAATGTTCATGTCATTTTATTTAAAATCTGCCTCCATCTCCCATCCACAAATATAAAATGTTGGTATTACCATAATGGTGAAAGTGACTTGGCCAAAAAAAACAAGAGAGAGAGAGAAAGTAAATGACCATGGGTATTATCAATATAAAGTTATTATTATACGAGATGAGATGATCCAAAATTATTCAAAATTCCCTCCTCCTCTCTTATAATTTCGTCTCAAGTTTTGTCCTTTATTTTGGAGACACCCAACTTATTGCTTGGGACGACATGCTCATAGTGAAAGCATAAAGGGAATGACTAGTTTTGCCTTTATTGTTCTCCAAAGAGAGAGAGAGAAAGTTGAAGACAAGAGAGAGAGAGACAGGGGCCTGCCACTTGTCCTCCATCTCAAAATTTTGGGAGATGGAAACGAGAAGATTCAATGTGAAATTTTATGGGGATGAGAAAGATAGAGAGAGAGATGACGATTAGTATGGGAAACTTGTGTATAGCTTAAATGTGCGAGGAATGGAATTAACTAGAAAGTAAAATCATGTCTGGCTTTCTCTCTATTCCCTCCCAAAAATTGTAGAGAGAGAGAGGGGAACCACACCATAGACTCTCCATGTCGGGACCTACTTTCACGGAGAGAGTCTCTCTCGATAAATTTTGGCATGGAATGTAATTTTGTTAATGTTCAACTAAAATGTGAGAGAGTTTTTGGGCAGTGGAATTTTCTCCCAGTTTTCACTTCCCCTCTTTCTCTCCACAAATTTGGCTATTTTCAACAGATAATACACTCAAATTGTAAACTTTTGAGATCTCTACAGACTACAACTACAAAAAAAAGGCCAAGACAGGTTTTGTGGTTTTGCGTAAATAGTTCGAGGCTCCATTTTTTTGCGAGTTTGCAACTTGGGGTTTTTTTTAATACAATGCAAAACATATTCTGAATTCTAACAGACTCATTATAATATAAGAACCGACAATGTTTCTTTCATCAAACTAAATTAGCCAAAAGACTTTTTTACACTTAACGTGGGAAATTTCAAGGCTTGTTAAAATGGATTGAGAGGAGAATGTGGATTATGAGAGACGAAATTTTGCAAATTTGCAACAACTTGCCCTTATTATTATGGAAATTTAATTAATTATCACAACACATTTGACCTCAAATATTTTCTTTGGCACTTTTTACTCTTTTTTTGGCTCATTCGGCGTTCAAGTTAAGCAAAAAAATACTTGTGACTAAGAATGACACACGACTTCTAGTACACCGCGGTGAACCCCGGAGGGTACGGTAACTTAAACGGCGCCGAAGTATAAAAAATAAAATTTAATATTTTTAAAACTAAAAAGTATCTCCAATACATTTTAACAATAATTTCCCCAAAGTAAAAAATGCTGCACTCAAACAGAGAGAGAGAGATATCGATGACCATTGAAAAATAGTAATGGAAGGTAAGCTATTACACAAGAGAGAATCTATTTTTACTCGTGGTCGATCACCCTCTCTCCCTCTCTTTTCCCTGAGCATTAAATGAAGAGCCCAAAAAGAGTGGCTTGTGTAGTAAAAATGGATATAGAAAGAAAAAACTCTCTCTATAGAAAATAAGATGCCAAAGTACCTCCCCAGAAATTGAGAAAGAGGAGACTAGCCCGAGTGTCATTGTCGTAAAGGGCTGAAATGACAATAGGAAAATTGTATGGGATGAAACGCCAAAAAAATGGAAGATAGCGATCACCATTCTCTACCTTTCTCCCTCTTATTGGAGAAAAAAAACCCTTTAAAAAATATTCACCCATTTGGCCACAGCCCACTGGCTCTCAATTTCACTGGTGATGATCTCAAATTTCCAAAGATTTTTTCCAAGAGGGGAGGAGAGGATTTCCATTTTAAAAATCCTTGAAATCTTTCACTAATCACCATCGTCACTTGCAATTTTTTGAATGATAAACTACACAGATACACTCCCACAGAATCTCCCCCTAGTTGACGTTTGCACTGGGAAGTGTAAAGTGGAGAAGAGTTGGGAATCTGTCAAGTAAGTACAAGTTGAACAAAAATCCATAGTAACTGTAAGCATGGACTGTACAAGAGAGAGAGAGAAAGATGGAGGAGGAGGAGAGGGGGCTGTGGTTAGTGGATCTATTCTTGGGTTTGAAAAAGGGATGGTGTCTGGAGAGCCATTGAGAATGGGAGGCTCTTTTGTACACATTGATACACTATTTCCCCCCAGACAGGGGAACACAGAGTGGCAATATTGTTAGTGACCAAGAGAGAGAGAGAGAGAATCCCATCTTAGGGAATAGTGGATGGCCTATATAGATTATATTTTGTGGATAACAAACTCTATACAAAACTCCTATTGGGAGACTCCCATTCCCTTCTATTTCCTATACGGCGTCCAACTCATACAAAATACGTACACTCGACTTTTTGGAGTCTCTTCGCAAACAGACACTTATCGACAATTTGTCACAAAATATTTTCTAGATACTCCATCCCACAAATTTGTGTCTAATGACCGTCATAAAGATATCTTTTTTTTCAAAAGTGTTTTAAAATCAAGCATGAAAAATGGGTCAAAAATTTTGACTCAAAATTCAGAATTTTTTGGGGGAAGAAAAATTTGCGTTGCAAAAAATGAATTTTGTGTGCATTATTTAGAAATAAAAGAGACTGTAAAAAATAAAGAAATTTAAAATTGCCAAACTTTGTTGATTATTTAAAAAAAGAAGAATTAAAAAAAGTGATTAATTTGGCAATAGTGCCCTCCTTTTTCATTGGAGAGAAGGTAAAATTTGTGTGGAAGATTACATGGATAAGAGAGAAGCTGTCAGCCATTAGTCAAGTTGGAAGGATGAGTAGTCAGTTGGATGAATAAAATGTTTAAAGGTAGAAGAGAGAGAGAGAGAGAGTATAAAAGATACAGATCGAATCTACCCAAAATTCCATACATCTTTCTCTTCTTCTTCTCTTTTCCTATAATAAAGTCCATTTATATCCAATTCCCTACTTAATATGCTACATCGTTCTCTCCAACTTTGTCTTGCTGAATTTCAAAGACTTTCTCTTTTCTAAGCTTGTGGGTACAAGAAAAGGGAGAGAAAAAAAGAAATTTTCTAGTCTTTCCCCATAATGCACATAAATAGTCTCTAATGTTAAGAAAGAGAATAGGCAAAATGAATGGAAAACTAAATTACGTCAATTTAACTCCCCCAAAAAAGTAGAGAGAGAGAGGGAAAGGTTCTGTAATCGTAATTTGTAATCGGGCTAAAAAAGGGACAAGTGTCTCTGACTTGTTACAGGGAAGAAAAAAAAAGGGGGCCAAATGAACCTGAGGAGTGTCTATGTGTAATTCTAATTGGAATTGTATGAAAAAAAAGGAACTGACTTTTCTTGTTTAAATTTGCAATATATTTAAGAGATAGACTTCCATGTGTGCTCACTGGAGTTCCATACCCCGGTACTCCCACCCCCTTTGCTCGTCTCACTCATATTAATTTTATTTTATCTTAAATTGTATCTCAAGCACATTCCCTTTTTGGACTTTCTCTCTCTGTTGTCTGAATTTTCTCTTTTTTGTCTAATTGGGAGAAAAAGTTTTTCATTTTGTGAAAACTGGGAAACGAGGAAAAATAATTTTAGTACTTTTTTTTATTCTTTTTATCATCAAAAGAATTTTTTGAAAATACCGCCTCCACTTTTTTGGTGTAAATTGCTCAATTAAATCTAATATTTTGAGAGAGAGACAAAGACAGAGAGAGAGAGAGAGCTCCGCCTCTTTTTTTGCAATGTAAAATTACAAAGCTAATGAAAGGCTTGTATGTTTTACAAAGGAGATCATTAAATTTTATTTTTGTTTACTTTTAATTTAACAATAAAATTAAATTGAGAGAGAGTTGTTAATTGTGGCAATTAAAAAAACTAATTGATTTTTTATCAAAGGGTATATAAACTCCACTGGTTGGCTTGAACGCCGTTCAGTCGAAATTCACAATTTCCGTGCTTGTTATCTCCAAAGTCAAAGCATTTTCTAAATAGTGCTTCTATGTTAAGAAAATAATTTGTATTTTAACTATAGAAAACAATTAAATTAAAAAAATAATTTTTTTAACCGCCTTCCCCATTAACTATCTTACCCTCTTGACAAACTCAGAGGCGGATAAATATTTAAACATCACCTGGTAAAGAAATGGCCCATTGTAACTCTAACAATTCTAACATAAATTTAATAAAAAAAATAGAAAAATCTTACCTGAAGAGAGTAGAAAAAGACGTGATGAAAAAAAATTGAATGTTAAATTCAATAATTAAAAAATGGCGCAGGTGGAGGAGGTCTCCTCGGTGCAGCAAAAGGAGGTTGTCGATTATACAATGGCACATTAATAGAATTATTAATAGGAGTTAAATTACAATTATTAGGGGTTCGATTCATACTAAAACTATTGCCATTACTCAACCCCCCATGACTTTGATGATGATGAGGTAAACTAAGAGTAGAATGGTTGATATGAGGAGGATGTGGCAAAGCCCGATGAATTGTAGAATTAATCAATATTTGATTACTCGAACTAGACATTAGTCTCGGTTCAGGCAAAGCACAACGTAGTTTAGCCCAAAATAGTTTATCATTGGCTGACAACACTGTAGCACATCTCATAACCACCCTCAAATCCGGGTCAAGATCTCTCGTTGAAATGTCACCAAGTGTCACAATAATTAACCGATTTTTCATACTCCCCCTCGTGGCGGATCTCAACCCAGACTTGAATTCAAAACGGGTCCACTCACTCTGTAGAAAATTCTTAGACAAAACAATTATTGTCCGCCGACTGGACTCTACAGCCTCCACAATTGTGTCAGCAATAAATGACGAGACTGGGAAATCTTTATAGTGGAGACAAAGGCGATAGGCCATGGTCGTCGAGGGGGAGTGTAAAAATTGGTTGTGGGGGGCAGTGGGTTGAAGTTCCATGGCCAAAACTTGAGTGACCCAAGCCTCATCCTGTCGACTGTAAGCCACGTAAGCGTCATACAATTTTTCTCGATCTTCGTCCAAACTTGCCTGATAACACTGATTGAGGGGACATTTGGAGACTGCCCAAACTCTCAAGGAATTCCTTTTACGACACACCGCCACCAAAACACTTCCAATTAATAGGCAAACTACCATAACTCCTCCCATTAAGGGTAGGTAAGGGGGCAAGGATGTCTCTTTGGCTTCTACTGCACCAGACAAAGCTGTAATTTCACTACATTTTGTCCCATTCATGTACACGAGACTTAGAGAGCGGCCATTTTTCTCACAATTTATTCCAGCGGCGTCCATTAATTTGGCAAAATTTGCTTGAATCCATGGGACAGCCAAGGATACATAGTCACATGAACATGACCAAGGATTGTCAGTGAGACCTATTTCAACGAGGTAAGGATTCAGACTTAAACTCCAAATTGTGAAACGGGCTAGTCGATTTCCATCTAATTTTAAGACTTCCAATCTTTTTAATTGAGTGAAAGTATCATTTGAAATGAAGGAGATTTCATTTGTTTGTAAATAAAGCTCACGGAGTGACTCCAGTGGTTCTAATTCGTAGCCAAGGAGGGAGTGCAAATAATTATTTTCTAGGTGGAGAATTTCTAATCTTTTTAATCCACTGAAGGAATTATTTTGCACGGTGCCGATTCCAGAATTATTGAGATAGAGTACTTTCAAATTTTTCCGACCTATAAAAATGTGGGAGGTCAATTCCGGGAAATTGTTCCCGTCAAGGTAGAGCTCGGTGGCATCCATTGGGATGCGGTTGGGAATGGTCACGTGATTTTGAGATGCACATGTCACGATATTGGCTGACCATGTGTCGTCGTGGTAGCATGTGCAATTTTGTGGGCAGGTCATTGCACAATCGCAAAAATCAAAGTCACTGTAAAATTTGCAAATTGGCTAAATTTAGCTACAATCTTAAATAAAAAAATAATTAATTAAATTCCTTTAATTAAAACTCACCAACAATGACAGAGTGCAAAACAGTGGGTTTGATATTTACACAGAAATTGTGAATTATCCGCATCCGCCAGGGGGACAAAATATTTATCTCTGTGATAAACCAATTTGCAATAAACACTGTCAAGATCCATGACTTTTGGGTGTTGTCTCAAATGATCCAATTTATTTATTCTTTGAAGCCATTCTATAAATTAATTTTAAATAAATATTTACCTGTATAATTTTTTTAAAATTAAATTGCAATTAAAAAACTTACCCATATTACAATCACACAAAATGGGATTCCCAGCAATATAAAATTCGGGTAGTATTTTTTCTTGAGGAAAAGGAGCCAATTGAAGAGCCTTCAAATCCATGGTTTCAATTTGATTCGCAAAAATATCCACCCGACTCAAATTGCTCTTCTTGTAAAAAGTATGGGACTCCACATGACTAATTAAATTGTCATTTAAAAAAAGTTGTTCAATTCCATCGGGTATATTAGACGCAGAAATCCTTGAAATTTTATTAAAACTTGCATCCAGTGTTTGCAGTCTCAAGTCATCCGTGGCAAAATAATTCTCCAAATCCGTAATACTATTTTTATGTAAGTCCAACCATTGTAATTGTTTTGGAATCAAAGCATAATGAAACCAAGTGAGAGCATTGTCAGAAATATTGAGCCAAATTAAATTGGGAGACTGTGCAAATAAATTGCTAATATCAGTTAAATAATTTGCATCCAATCTCACAGCTTGTAAATTAATATTAGAGTCAAAGGCTCCCTGTTCAACATTTTGAATTCTATTTCTCGCTAAATTCAAAACCTTAAGGGCTGTCATAGACTTGAGGGCTTCTTTACTAACATTGACAATTTGATTCCCCGTCAAACGAAATCCATATAAATTTGGCAGCCCACTCATAACCCGCAAGGTCAAAATTTTATTCTCGCCCACATCCAGAGTCTTCAATGTTGTAATATTTTGAATGGCAATTGGAATCTCATTAAAAGAATTGCCATTTAAATTTAAATCTTTCAAACTGGAGCAATTAGAAAATGCTGTAGAGTGAATAGAAGCCAAATCATTATTATCCAAGGATAAAGTTGACAGGACAAAAAGTCCATTAAGGGCTGTGGATTCAATTGTAGTTAATTTGTTATGAGATAAAATTAAAGTATGAAGATTTGAACAAGAAGCAAACGTATTTGGTTGAATTGTAGTGATTTGATTGTGCTCAACATTTAAAATTTGGAGACTGTACAAATCTTGAAATATTTCAGCTGTCAAGGATGTCAATCGATTGTGTCCCAATTTGAGTAGAACCAAGCGAACTAACCCACGAAAGGCTCCAGTGTCATTTGTTGGCCACAAGGATTGGAGTAAATTATTTGAAAGGTCAAGGACAACTAGTTGATTTAAATTGGCAAACAGTGTTGGTGATAGTGTTGAGATTGAATTATTTTGCAAATAAATTTCTCCGAGGTCTTTTGTCTCTAAAAATAATTGGGAGGGGAGGGCAACTATTTTATTGTCAGACAAATTAATTATTTTTAATAATTTAAGTCCATTTAAAGCACGATCTGCTACATTTGAAATTTCGTTGGATTGTAAATATAATTCTTTTAATTGACTTGCCAATGCTAGGCAACGGGCTGGCAAGACTATGAGACGGTTGTACGAGACGTCAAGTGTGGAGAGGGGAATGTTACAAATTTTGGATTTGTCGCCCCCGTCACTTCCGGAATCTGGCCCATTTTTGGTGGTCACATGATCACGAAAACTCAAGTCACTAATGTCTTGTAAACGATTTAAACTGACATTTAAATTATTTAAATTTAAATTGTTACAAAATAATTTATCTGGTAAGGTCCAAATATTATTGGCGGAAATGTCTATTTTTTCTATTTTATCCAAATTCTTGAATACACCAGCAGACAAGTCTAGGCTCAAGGCCGGCCAGGCTGTGTTGAATGTTTTGATGGTGAGATTTTTTAGTTGGCTTAAACCCGCAAAAACGAGGGGGTCAAGCCGGGAGAGTTTACAGTGTTCGATGTGGAGGGATGAGAGGCGGGTGAGGTGGGTGAGGGATTCACTTTCGAGACTACTTTGATAGAATATTACGTCACTACATTGGAGACTCAGGGAGGTCACCGTGTCCCCTGTAAAATTTTTATAAAGTGGGCAATTAGGGGTCAGTCTCCTGGAAATTGAGAAAAAGAAGGAAAAAAAAGAAACTTACCCAAGTCGCTAAAGTTTGTTTTGTCAAATTCCGAATTTATTGTTCGGAGACGGCAGGACAAGGAAATGTCAGAGACTCCAGTTTTTACGCAATCGTCTAATAGTTTGGCTTGTGTCCCTTGTAAAAAGAGACAGAGCCAAACTGTCAATTTTAGTAAGAGTCTTGTCCACCTTTGTTCCCTGGTTACCTGGAACAATCCCATTTTTTTGACGTTTTATCTCTCCCTCCCTTAACGTCAATTTTTCTGGGTTTCAATTTATCGAGAAACTTTTCTCCACTTTTTCACCTTTGCGACCACCCACCATTTTTTTACATTATTCATTATTTTTTTTGGAGAGAAAATTGGAATTTATTCTTTCTCTTTTTTTCAACAAATTATTATTCTACACGATATTTTTGTGTATGAGAGAAATTCCAATTTTGTTTCTCTCTTTTGTGATGTTTAATTCATGTCACGTGATTTTTTTTTTGCTTTAATTTCTAAAATTACACAACACAATCTTGTCTTTTTTTATATACGAATTTTTATCAGTCTCTTCTGTTTAAATCTTGAGAATTGTAGTTTTGAACAAACACTTTTTTATTATTTAAGTACGTATTTTATTTGTACTATTTGACACAATTTTTGTAAAGGTTACAAAGCCAACTTTATACTGTGCACTTCATTGAACGGCGTTGATGTTTAAGAAAAATCACCAAAATAAATAATTAAATAAATATTTTTGTCTCGACGCCGTTTACAACTTTTCTGGGTTGTAAGTTCCCATGTAGTAGTGCTGTGTTTTAAAATATTTAACAAAGAGAATAACACCAAAGTTTATGATCCGCTTACTCTTCCTCTCTGTTTTTTAGTAGACAATGAGACAGCGTTGAAATGACTCGAGTTTTTCGAGTCTCCATGTCACATGGATGGTAGCAAGTGAGTGACAAGAAATTGGTTTTTCTTCTTCAGTATCTTGACTTTCTCTCGTTTTTTTTGTGGACGGACTATTTTTTCTTTCCAAGTTGACTCTCTCTCCTTTCTCTTTCTTGCTTGACTTTTTTCGAGTGTATTTATTAGTTTACCATCTTTCACCCACACACACGAGGCTGTGTGTTGTTAGTTTTGTCTCTGTGCAATTCTTTCCAAAGAGAGAGAGAAAAAAAAGTCTTTTCCCAAAGAAGAAACGTAAATCTTTCTTTTTTTTCTGGAGAGTCTCTTCCTCTTTTGTTGTCATTCCTTATAATGATAAACGGGAGTCATGTTCTTTTCCTTTTTCGCCTGCTCCTGAAAATAAACAAAGGACACGATTCCTCTTTATTTTTTGATACAAATTTTTTTTATATATATTTTATATCCCTTTTAGTCTTATTTTATGGAGAAAACCAATGAGCCATTTTTTTATATAGACAAGAGACAACGAGAGGCTAGTAGCCAAGTTAATGAGAAGTGTATTAATAAGAGAGGAAGATTGTTTGGTGTAGAGTGTACATATTGTATTAGATGAGTATTAAACTGTCAAAATCTAGTTTGTTATCGTTTTTCCCTGTTTATTTAGTCTGGAGGGGATCTCTCTCTCTCTCTCTCTCTCTGTGTGTAGTATTATCTTGTTTATTAATATTATTATTCATGTCTTATAAATTCTAATTTAGTGGATCATGACTCATGTAAAGTCTACGCGACGTTTACTCTTGAAAATTACAAAAGGTCTCTCTCTCTCTCTCTTTGTTTTTGCTAGAGGGGAAATATTTTATCCTTAAATTTTTTAATAACACAAAAACTCGACGCCACTCGACCTTTTTTCTAACATGAAAATTAAATTTTTAGAATAAAATTTTTATTTTATTTTCAAGACTTGCACGCCATTCCCTCGGTTATTTCTACAATTATGGGATTTGTATGTAGGTTTATTCTCTCTAATGCAGCTTTAGACAAAATATTTACCTAGTTGAAATTAAATACAAATACTCAAAATTCTCAACTTTTTAAAGAACCATTTTGTCATTTTTAAAAATGAAATAAAAGTTGCATAAAAAATACTTTTGAAACCTTTGAAAATATCAGTACAAATAAAGTCAAGTTAAATAATGGTAAAGTTTCCGCATGAAAAAATTACTTTTTGAGATTTTTTGTTTCCAAAAAAAAGATAGAAGATAGATATAAAAAGCCACAAAGGAAGATTTTTTTTTTCAAATATGTCTATTATAGACTTGTACAACTTTATAAAATTCAATGAACAAGAAGAAGAACAAGTTGAAGACTTGAGTCAATGAAGTTTTTTTAATACTCACAGTTTTTTTCCACCAGAAAAAGACGAACAAGTCACTTCTCTCACTCTTTTCCCATGTAATACGATTCGGATTTTTTCAGGGGGAGGCCAAAGTCTCTCTCTCTCTTGTGATGTTTCCGAGAGAGCCCAAAATGAGAAATTTTTGTGTTGTATGTTGGTTTCGACTTTTTTCTCACAAAGTTTCACAAAGTCCACACTTTTCTCTTCTCTCTCTCTCTCATGCCTCACAGTTCACCCAAAAAAAAGGCGGAAAGTTGATAATGTGTAAGTTCAACATAAAGTCAAATATTGTAGCCTGGATAGGGCCCTCCTTTGCAATGTGCCCACTTTTACCAATTCATCTTGTCCATGTCTCTTTCTCTATGAATTCATGGGCATTTACTTCACATTCATTGAGTTTTAAAAAAAACTTTTTTTGGTGGTTTTTAATATAAAAAATCAAGATTCAACTTTTTTTTTTTATTTAACATTGACAATCTCAATCACCCATACACCCAACACACACACACACAGAGAATCCTTAGCAAGATGGAAGGTTAAGGTAGAAAAAAAAGTCCCATTAAAAATGGCTTTTTTTTAATTTACGTCACACTTCACGGTGAGTTATACTTTACAAGTTAGAAGGAACGAAACGTTAGTGAAAAACAAGGTTCTCACACTTTTAAAATTGTGGGGAAAAAAGTTTTTTTGGATGGTGGGGAACCCAATAAAAAAAATTATTTTTCGTTTTGGACTTTAACAAAATGAGAGACAAGAATTTTCGAGAAAATGGACAACTTTTTAATTTCACAACAACGACACGCTAACACTTTTTTTTCTTCTTGGCTTGAGGAATTTAACCAGTTTGAGAATGAGAGAGAAAAAAACAATTAATTTGTTGTATCACACACAATTTCCAATTTTACACTGTGTAACGTATAGTGGCAAGTGGTAACGGCTTTGAAGTTGAACAAATAAAATTTTAAGAGTTTAAAATTTGTTTAGTTTTAATTCAGTTCAAAAATGGGAGAGACGAATTTTAAAATGTGAAAAATAAAAAAGCACCCAAATAATTTTTTTTTCAGTCTTGCTTGGCCAAAGCCTGGCGTTCAACTGAGCCTACGGCTGGCAAGAAGATTCAGTTATTTGGTTCTCTCTGCTCTCTGAGTTGAAGCATGCCCAGGGAACATTGAAAAGTGCGTGTGGATGGGTATAGCTAGTGAGCGTAAAGAGCCACCCTAAATCTCCGGGAGGTATCAATGCTCTTCTGTACACTGTACACTTGTACTCTTCCTCATCTCATTCTCAGAGAGAGAGACCATTTTCTGACAGGGGGTATATGGGTTTTTGTATGAAAATGATGAACGAACTTCTACTTATTCTCTCTCTCTCTGAGGGTCCATGTGTGACTCAAGCCGGGTTTCTTGTACTTATTTTTCATGTAGTTTTTGGCCTATTAAACACTTTTGGAATTGTCATGATTTTGGTTTCTTTTTGTTTTTCAAAACCAATCGTTCACCCACCACCTCGTAATTTTTAACTTCCTTTTTTTCATCAAAGGGGAAATGAGATGGCACTATTTTGGAGAATGAAGTTTTTTTTTTGTTTTTGTGAGTGGGAGAATGGGAGATTCTTGACAATTAAAAGTTGTCCAGTAAGTTTTTTTGACGTGGGAATTTTATATATATATTTTTTTTTTTTTTGGAATTAAATGAAAATGAAAATAAATACAGAATACAGTTCCAATGTTTTGTGAATCGAATTGATTAGGAAAAAGATTTTTTTTTGTGGTTTTAAAATTATTTGTCAAGTTAAATGCCGTTTAGTTTAATTGTGTTTTGTAAACAAATTAACTGTAAACAGAGGATGTACTTTTATTAGGTTTCTGGAGAAAAAGTGTATGTGTTTTTTATGAAAGATTGATTATGAAAATAGTTTGAATTAATTAAGATATTATTTTAAAATTTTATTCCAAGTAATGGAAGTGAATTTAAGGCCTTATTTGGTAATAATTTGGAAAGTGTAAAGTTTATTTGCAGTATACCAACTCTTTTTTCCAACTCTCTCCTTCTCCCTCTGTCTGCGGAGAATCACACTAGCAGGGGAACGGTCATCGGGTTTTTTCGGTTTGAACTCCCGGTCCCTGTTTTTAACCTAGAATTAAATTTAAACATTGAATGTTTATTTAATTACAGTGTTTAAATTAATAAGCTCAACGCCGACTGTACAATTCCTTCCAGATTTGTGGCTCACCAACACAAAGTTCAACCTCTTTGCTATGTTCTTCATTTTTTTTGAAACTGCTCAATTTCAATCAAATTAAAGTAGCTGCCGCTAAAACTTATTATTTGCAAAAATAATTAAAATACTAAAAATATTAAAATTCAACAATAAATAATTTATTCCTGCACGCAGTTTATGGCACAAAATTTCCTCAAAATTCCCAACAAACAAGAATCACTTGACATGTCACGTTCTCCATTCTGAATTCTCCAGCCTCCAAAAACATCAACACCACCGCCAAACACCTGGACCAAAGAGAGGAACCCCAAAATTTTAATATATGTAAGAGAGAGAGAGAGAGTCAAAATTTTAATCCTGAAAAGCCTCTAATAAAATGCCTCACCGCTGTATCCTAACGTGACGTGACTAACCAGCGCCCAAGCCGAGGGAATAAAAAGGGAAAATGTTTCCCCCATTTGAATGATGGAAAAAGATGAAGTACCACGGGCAGAATTATGTACAAGAGTCAAGACTCACAATGAATACCATTAACAATAGGCCAAAACCCATTCACAGTCATAGTCAAAACTCTCACTACTAACAAACTACCGCCACTACACATTTTACACTCGCATCTCACACTCCCCACAAAAAAAATCCCTTCAGCTCTTCCTTGTTAATAAAAGTGATCACATACGCACTTCTACCTTCTCACTTTCAAAAGGCAACATCCACTCTTTGTCCAAAAAACATACGCATGTTATTTTGACAAGCTGGACCGCATTGAGATTGCAACTCAACTCATTATTTTGGAGGCCAAGGGGACAAGTGTCCCTTGTGCTAAATAAAAATATTTTTTTTGTCATAACCTCTCGTCATCTTTATAAAAGTCAAAATCTCTTTCAGTCATAAGCCCCCATTTTTGGAATATTGTTGTGCAAAGGGACATCAAAAAAATAATCCCTGGACGTACTTAAGGACCAGCTTGACGTTTAGACTTGAGCCCCCTTCTGCCCATTTAATATTATTATTTTGTAAATAAATCCCCCGTCAAATTTAAAAACTTTTTCTTTTTCTTCTCTCTTCAAAGTTCAAAGAAACAAGAATTTATGCATGTCTGTTTAATATTAAATAATAAAAAGAAGACAAATTTAAGTGTGTAATTTAAATGTGGTTTCACATAAAAACTTTTTATTATTTAAATTAGTTAACTACAATACACAAAACCAAAGGGAAGGAAAAAAATGTGGGGTGACAATAAGTTGGAAAACTACCGCTGTGTCAAGCCAGTCTCTAAGAGAATATTTTAGAGGACAAAAATATTACAATGGCGGGGGTTGATACATCTCTCCCTATCCCTTGGACAAAAACATTGAGAGCCACGAGACACATGGGCCCATATGATTATTACCCTCTTCATTGTCATTGTCAGCCCTCTCTCTCTCTTTTTGTCCGGACTTGAACAGAGGGTCAATTCATGTCATTAGTTTGGTGTGTAATAAAACTACATAAAATTCTTTTTGTCCCTTTTATTTCTTTTCCAAAAATTGTGGGCATGTCATTAGTTCAGTGGAAAAAATATGAGACCAAATAGTTTGTGGAATTTTTTCAATTCTTTTGCTTATGGTTCGGTTCAAGATGAAGAATTGTGATAAGGCAACAAATAAAGAGACAAATGTTTTTGATTTTACGAGATAAGACAAAAATTGTGGAATATTTGGCTTTTGTTCCTTTTTTCAATTGTAATTTGTAGCTGTAGCTGTTCTCTTTATGTTATTTTGTATTTTGTACTTTTGTGGGCAGTTTGGTTTCCCTTTCTTTTTTTTGTGTGTCAGCTTTCGTGTCATTTTTATGAGGAGTAGAGTCTCGTAATTTTTATAATAATTTCCGGGCATAAAATTATGTGACATTTTTTGGGGGGGATAAATTGGATTGATATTAATCGTTAGATAGAGCCAGAGCCCTCCTTCTTTGTGATGGGAAGTTGTTGAATAAAAATGGAAGGTTTCTGGGACTGACTGGGGACTGGTGGATTATAATTTATTGGGATAAGTTGATTTGGTCTGTCCCTTGTCTCTGAGAGAGAGAGGGGGAGAGGGATTGTCCCATCGTTTAGTACAGTTTGGCATAATGCAATTTTTATTTTGGTCAATTGAACCAATAATCATAAATGTGATTCAACTCATTGACCCAACCGTGAATTTGTAGAGTTGGGGGAACATTCTTTGAATCCATTTTTGTCAATTGTCAAATTGTCATTCATTTGATTCAATTTGTTAATTTGACAATTGAATTTTTCTCTCTCCTCAATTATTATAGAGATTTTATTTATCGTGGGGAGTTTCTAATTTTTATTGGTGGGTCTAGTTTACATTAATTTATATAAATTATTTTTAATGTTTAAGTTACAATTAAATATGGCTTTTTGATTATTCCAAAAAAATATTTTAATTGATAGCTCACAATTCTAAACAACGTACATTTAAAAAATATTTTTCACTTTTGCTCAGCTTGAACGCCGTTTGTCTAGTTTTAAACTGTAAAGCTCAAAAATTTTAGAAAGTTTATTAATCCAAGGTTTGTCGGAATGCGACTAAAATTAAAGATTAAAATTGTCAATTAAAGTAGGACTTTAACGCCGTTTGTGAAAATATACAATGTCAAGTCTGAACCTGAACGGAAGTTTTATCTAGTAGTAGGATTTTATCTAAATGGTGATTAAAAAAGAATTAAAAATAAATGATAAAAATATCAAAGACAAGCCTGGAGGGCAATTTAAAAAAAATGGAGAAATGAACATGTTGAAATATGTCTCATAAATTGAAATTTATGACGGGCTAATTAATTTTAGGCATTGACATTATGAGTAGGATAGGGAGGAGGATATGGTAATAAAAATAAATGCAATTTATAATTGTGATTTCCTTGTGGCACATAATAATTGTCTTGTATGGGCAAGTGCCGTTATAGACTTGTCTCTTACAATGTACAGCCTGAGAGGGCTCATCCTCCAAAGAATAATTTTTTGTAATGGCTCATCTCTCATTCTTTGTCATGATAATCTGCATATGGATATCTTTGTCTATTTATTATTATTTTAATTATCATATCTCTTCATTTAACATATTCCTCCCTTCCTCATTCCCCAACTTCATCTCTCAAGATTTGTATCAGTGGGGGCTTGTGCAGATTTTCACGAGAGGATGACATTGCAATTGAGAATTGATGCGGGACAATGGGAATGGCTCTTTTGTACTCGTTAAATGACAATTATCCGCTAAAATATTTATTATCCCATGACTATGAGCTCTCATCTCATAACAAATTGAGCTCACATCTTCAACGTCTTCATGTGGTCAAAGCCCCCCTTTTATTGTTGGTATTTCTACCTTCTCAAATTTAAATTGGCCCGTTTATTTTGAATTGTTTAAAAAAATGTAATTCTTTTCTTACACTTATCACGAAAATTAATATCTTTGACTACTTGTCTGAGACAGTGGATTATGAAACTTCACCAAATTGTGCACAAAATTAGTGACGTAACTGTGATCGGCGTTCAAGTTTCGCAAATTAAAATAAAATTTCGAAAAATATTCCAAAATTCCTCTTCCTGCTGTTTAATTTTAAAAAAATACTTGAAAAATTCACCCTCACCAACTGTTGACGCTACCCCCGCATCCGGATCCATGATCCCTTGAAAATTGTGGAGAACATACGGCTCGCATGTAATAAAATATTTCGGCAAGCGGCATTTCAAAAAGAAGAGAGGAAGAGCGTCTGTTGTTGGGATGAAAGAAAAATTTGAAAAATATTTTCTTGTATCGGCAAAAGTTTAAATAAAGTTGAAAGAGATAATACAAAAAGAGGAGTCAAAGGGCAAGTAGTTCTCCACACTCCATTCCAATCCATCTCTCACCACCATCCCTTTACCGATATCCATGTCTTATGTATTGTATTGTACAGAAAGTCATAAATTTTTCATTTTATTCTCATTTCCCATCCTAGTGATGACTAACTGTAGTTTTAACTTGTATAGTTACCTGTTGACTACAACCGTTTTCCTGAGGCCTCTCACAAATACTTTCTTGTCTCCCCCATTGTCTTTTGCTTTTTGACTCGTAAAAGAAAATAGAATATGGTCAAAATTTTTGTGTCCAATATTTTATTACTTTTGAAAAAAGGTGATGCTCACACGTTCACGTACCAAAAATATTTGACTCTTCCTTTGTGGGGAAGAGGCTCTAATTTTTGTGGCGTGTCATATCCCACGAAAATTAAAACGGAGATGGACTTGACATTTCTCAGATTGTTGTGAAAATTTATAATAATGTTGTTTTACAAGCCAATTAATTTTAAATTCAATTTACTAAAATCTTTCCATTTCACACATTTATATTGTGTCAAATGTTTTTTTTAATTTAATTGATTTTTTCTATTTTGTGGGGACAAGAGAAATATAATGCCGGATATTTTATTATAATTTAAATCTCTTAATATAATTACAGAATAATTAAACTAAAAACCACTTGGCTGACATTTATGTAACTGGTTTTTCTTAATGCTTTTCGGGGCATCTGAAATCACAAACGGCGTTCAAGTTTAAAAAAATTTATTGGAATTTCCAAAAAATAATTTACCGAATTTCTAATACTAAAAAATTGAATAAAATATTGAAAACAATTTTCAAAATAAATTTCTCAAAATTTAATTGCACTCTACGTAACAAAAATGAAGGTACGTAACTCTACGGGTAATAAAATCTGAGAGTGAATGTAAAGTTAGAAAAAGGATTTAATTTAAATAGAAACTTTTAAACTTTAACTACAAAAAAAAATTAAAGCTTTCAATTTCCAAAAAATAAAGGGGGGTCTAGACACTCCACAGCTGTACATGTTAAACTGTATGTTGATAACATGTAAATGAAACTGAGATTCTTTTTTTTCTCCTTTTTCGTCTCAATTCATTGAACAAACTCTTATAAAGAGTTTAGTATTCGTACTACGCTCCAATAAGCGTGCCATTGAACCTGATACCGTCATCTTCGTTGGAAAGACTTTTAAAAAAAATGTTTTTTAAATATATATTTTTTTATTGAAAACTTGTGTATATTTATATACACACACAAATATTGTAAAAGTTTCTCCCGTTCTCTCTTTTTTGGACTTTGTTGTGTTTACATAAAAGAGCCGAGTTGATTGGGATATTTTATTAGTCAAAGATGAACCAGCGACTGATCTTCTTGTGTCTCCCAATTTGTCTCCTTGTCTCCGTGGTTTTCAGCTACGGGGCAGAGATTCATAAAGAAGCTGGCAGTGCTCAAGCAGCCACACAAGGAATCCGAGTTCCTAAACAAGTTGGTTCTAGTCCAGGAGGTACAAAGGAAAATATTTTTAATTTTTATTTTAATTTATTAACTATTTATTTTTAATCCAGGTTCTGTTCAAAATGGAAAAGATCATGAACAAGCTGAAGGGCATCATTTTGAGCATCATGGCCATGGGCATCATGGACATGGATTTGGATTAGGCCATGGGCACGGGCACGGGCATCATGGAGATGGAAAATATTTTATGTAAGTTTTTTTTATTTATTTTCAATAAGTTGAACGCCACTTGGACCAATTCGCCGATTTTTGTAAATTTTACGAAAAAAGTTGGGACTTGGCAACTTGCGTAGCGCTTCGAAATTTTTAAAATTTATTTTGAAAAAAGTCATTTAGACATGTACATACGAAAAACGAGTCCAACTCAATACGAATTGGCGTACATTGAAGAGACGCCATGGAAGACGGAGCAGAGAGTGGAAAGGGTTGATGGACATACAAAACAGGGCAAGGTAAATTAATTACCTGTTTTATTTTTATAATTAATTAAAGGTACGCTCACGTCCCTGATTACGGTCAATATGAATACGGCTATCGTCGTGGAAACGACTATCACATGCAAGAACGGTACGAACGGGGATATGGCTGGAATTTTAAGACCAAAGTAAATTATTTTGACCCTCCATTTTTATTAAATTTTTTTTCCTAATTGTTGTGGTCAATTAGTCAATTTTAACAATTTTTGGCAATTTTTTCAATTAATTTCGTAATATTTTTGAAATTCGTACCGCTCGCCATTTTATTTTTAATTGTGCCCTCAAAATTGTTAAAATTGACCACACTTTTTAATTTGTCTCTAATTATTAATTAATTTTCTCTATAATAATTAATTTACAGGTTAAATGGGGAGATAAATATGGAGGCTATGGAGAACACTACTGGTTAATTTTTTGTCAAATTAATTAAAATTGTAATTAAAAACTATTCTAATTAAATTAAAATTTATAGGGACTACAATCACGCTGATAAATCTCACGGACATGATGGAGGTCATGGACATGTAAGTCAAATAATTTTTATTTAAATGGAAATAATTAAATAATTAAATTGATAGGGCCATGGACACGGACACGATGAAGGACATGGACATGTAAGTTTTAAAAAAAAATTTGAACATTTTAATTGTAATTAAAAATTAAATTTTGACAGGGTCACGGACACTACAGTGAACAAGTACCAACGTACAGTTCACCTGGAGAAGGAAATAAAGTGACAAATAAACGTCAAAGTAAAGGACAAAAAGATGACGTCAAGGGAGAGCAAGAAGCTTTAATAAGGCCATTGAGACTTCGTGAAAGGAGTCGACCGGAAGTTACACTTCCAAGTGAACCCCAATTGACCTTAAATCCCGTGTCAGGTCGAGTAACAGATGAGACTACTGGAAAGTCATACATTTTGAAGCCAGCTAATTAATTTTTTCAAGTCTTTTTTTTACTCTTCCATGTTTTCTATTCCAGTTTTTTTTATTGTTTCAAATTTATTTGTTGTTTTGTTATTGTTGTCTACTTGCGAAATGTGTTGAAATAAAAATAAAAATTCTAATTTTTCAAAAGTAATTCACTTTTGTAAATCATTTTAACAAATTAAGACGATAATTACGCCGCTACTTCTTCATATTGTCACGGAGCAATATTTTGCCTATTATCAGAAGCGGTGTTGAGCCTGTGCAAAATTTAAATTTTAAAAATCAAATTAATTTCCAAACTTTAACGCCGATCGACTAAAATATTCATGAAACATTTTCATCAACAAAATTACAGAAAAATAAACATTTTTGTTTTGGCCAATTAGTCGTTTTAAAAGTGGGGTATATTCGTGTGTTAGAATTTCATGAAAAAAAATTCATCCATTTAGACATCATGAGTATCATTGTTTAAACAAGGGAGACAAACAAGGTAGAAAGATTATTATAAGAGATAATATTTTTTTAGTGAATAAAAATGATGACTCTGTACATCTCAAGAAGAATGTACAAGTTTTGTGGTATAATAATAATTTCCTTGTTGTAATAATCCCCCCTCCCCCGTGTTTTTTATCCTCTTTAAAATAACTCGTAACATGGACTCTGGCGCCTTGCATGTCCATGCAATGGGATTGCTAGGGATCCTCGTAATTTACACTTTGGAACTCAATGAAGCATTCACAATACCTGATGTCTATCTCACCTGGAAATATATACGAGGGTAATAACAAGACAAGACTTCTCTCTCTCTCTCTCTCGTTTGTTTTTTCCTCCTTCAAGAGTTCAATTTTGAGGGCTTCCTTCCCTCGTTATCCCACTACACGAGACACTCCTCCTTAGCCCTTTCCATTTCAATGAGAAACAAGGGCCAGTTGTTTCATCTCTCCAAGTCCAGTCCAACTCTTGCTCTCTTAACTAAAATTGTACTCTTCTAAATGAGCATCTTTGAGATGACATGGGAGACAAGATAAAAAGTTTTTGAAAATAAATTCGGGAGCTCTACTAATTCTTTTTATTGAGGAGTCTCGTTCTCAATTCCATTTTTGGGGTCTCCATTTAATGACATTTAAAATCCTCTGCAATTAAATTAAAGAAAATTTTCTGGCCAAATAAAATGAAATCTACCAACCCGACTAATACTTCTTGTTGACACGAAAGAGGCAAAAATAATGGAAACGGTGTTAAAACTTGGAGAATATTTTCTGGAAATAAAATTGGGAATAAATTAATATTTTAGGTGTAATGTCCATTGGATTCACAAAGAGCGGATCGTTTGTTGATTGAATAAATTAAAATGAAATTAAAAACACCGATTTATTATTATGCTAATGATGACGTACAAGGCAAAGAGCCGAAAAATTTATAAATGATGGAAATTGCCCAGAAAAACATTTTCTTCTCCTTGTTACTTCATAGCTTGAGCACTAAAAAGTGAAGAGGGAACAGGTGAGGATGAATGTTTATTCATGAAGCGTTTTACTCTTTGATGAGAGGAAGATTTCCTCTTGTTTGTTATGTGTAAAAGAGACAATTACCAAGATGAAAAAACTCCCAAAAAATTCTACTTGTTGATGCTCCTCTCTCTCTCTCTTGTTGTACAGATATTTAGTGAGAGTTTGAGTTGTTATGAAATTTTTTTAAGAGATGAGGAATGAGTTTGAGCCTTTGATTTCATTCGGTACAAAGTGTATCTGTTCATGTATAAAAAGATGAGAGGGGGATCATCATCTCGTTTTGATTTGTAAGAGCAACGAGAATTGAAAAAATTGGGATTAAACTTTTGTAATTGACTTGCATGTTTCTTTAGCACGCCAACATCAATTTGAGAGAGAGTGAGAGAGCTCCAAGGCTCAGACTAACAAGGATTGTCATGCAAGGCAAATATTTTGAAATGTTTTTTTTCTACTTTTTATTTTAACAAGGTATTTAAACTCTAGTTCAAATTACGATCTCCTTCAAATGTCTTCCATAACACAAAGCGCTATATTACTGTTGCACATTGATGTATAAAATTGTGTAAAAACGTACAAATGGCGTTGAAGTATAACAATTATTGTCATATTTAAGTTACTTGGAGACTCAAGTTAACAAAGAAAAATTAGTTTTGTGAAATTAGCTAAGAAATCTCCAGGTAGTTGACTCGATTCCCGATAGAGGGTACAGGAGTAGAGGCTTTGAGAAAAAACTGTCTCACATAGATTTCTTAGTTAGAGGAAACAGTGTTTAACATAATATGTAAACGTAATATATTAACCACAGATATTATCTGTGGTTTCTCCATATCTCAAAAATAAAAATGACGATTTTCACCTTAGAGTATATATATATTCATATGTAGATCATAGTAAATCTATATTATAAGTCTATATTATAGATTCATTACATGGATCTATATACTCTAAGATTTTCACAAACGCTTTCTTTTTTTTTGTTTCACATTAAAAATTACATTCCGTTACCCACTGTTACTAAATCTTTCCTCATGACAAAAATGTTGGACAATCAGCTGAATGGCGTTTAAGTCAAACAGTTTTTGTAGAAATTATGCTCTGCATGAAATACAAAAGAGCATTTAAATAAAAAAAGAATTGGGTTGAATAAACAAAATAAAATAATTGTTGTCAAATAAAGGATTTTTAATTGTAGTGCTGTTCCTTTGAAAAGGTGTGATGAAATTTAGAGTTAATTGGTACAGGACATGAAAAATGTTTATGAGGTGTAGAACAATTGACAAATTTTACAGGGATTTTGTCTACCCTTATTTTATGGCCCTTTCATAATCTGTCCATAGGACCTTGACTCATATTGAAAGACCCGCTACAATTTTTACAACTTGACACTATCTTCAACTCTGTACTTTCGTTAACTATTAAAATGAAAAATGAATGCCTTTTTTGTCGCTGACGATAAGAACAGCCGAGTATCACATTCTCATTGGAAGCTCCACCATCGCAGAAAATCTTTGGCGGTGTCAAACTACAACAATATTACATTTTTTTAATAAAATGAAGTAAATAAATTAAAATTCAACTAAATTATTAAATTCTAAATCCAAATAAACCGTCCCTTTCTTGACCTTGTCAATCTTCCCACAAAAGACTACAAGATCCATAAAAAGACAATGCAATGGCCAAGTTATTTAGAATTACCCACAATTTACAAAATTGTAGTTTAAGGGCTAATAAAAATGCCGTCATAAAATTGACAAGAGTCAAAGAAAAATGACAAGGGAGAGTAATGATGAGGGGACAAATATTTTTCATTGTAAAATTGAGTTTATATTGTGGGTCATCAGTTAGCTGTCCAATGAGCAATAAATTAATTCCCGAGTTTTCACCTTTGTTAAGTACATGTTATTGTACGAAAGAAACAAATTCAATCGGAGTCAAACTTGATCAATAATTGTATTAAACTATAGCCAACTAAATTCTTGAGATACATTCAAAAAAATCAATGTGCATTCTCACTTTGTTAAAGGGCCACCCGGTTGGACTGTGGGTGACATTGGAGAGGAATAATCCATTTGGGGTCATTAATGTTGTCATTCTTTCCAATCCCTCAATTCAATGCCACCAACAGCCGCTTAGGCCTTCTCCA